>VYXF01002653.1:454346-478631 GCA_013397295.1 Polioptila caerulea | reverse complement strand
ACTGAGTCACCATCTATAACATTAGTGTTGTTAGTGCTGTTAGTGTTGTTAGTAGTTATTGTTATCTTGTTTATCTCGTTAAACTCACTAGTAAAGAACAGTTATTCTTAGACCAAATTCTTTGCCTGAGAGCCCCTTTAATCTCAAAATTATAGCCATTCAGAGAGAGGAATTTTGCATTCTCCATTGCAAGAGAAACTCCTGCTTTACCTAGCAGGCCCACTTGTCTTCAAACTAAGACAATTTGTCCTGTGTCTGGGACAGCAGTGAAGAGGATGAGGAAACCACAAGGAGAAACTCCTCATGGTCCTCCAAAAGGTGAGTGTAGCTATGAGTGACACAGATGAGGGGCTGGTGTCTCTCTGGTAGCCAGGGAATGTAGGTCTCAATCACTGACAGTGCTGCAGGCAGGCATTTGTTTTCAGCCCATTTTCCCCAGAGCTCAGTGTTCCCAGACTGAGAACACTGTTCATGGAAGGCAAGGAGCAAATTTGCTCAATTTAGTAGGCTGTGCAAGTATGGTTGGTTGGGATGGCTGGCTGATGTTGCAGAGCTCCATGTACCTCTTAATTGTAAAAACTCTGCTCCTTTTGAAGCTCAATAAGCAGTCCTATTACTGAGAGTACTGTGTTCCTGTAGAGTTAGGAGCAGCAAAATACAGCAACACAACTCCTTTCAGAAGGCAATGGCTAAAAAGCAGTTCATTCAAACAATGCAGCTCTTCTAAAAGTGCTTCGCAATCTACAAGCGGATAGGTTAATTGAAGAATATAATAAGCTAATTGGGCAAGAAGGCCAACACCTCTCTGGATAAAGATCCTTCGGATCTTAGCATAAACATCACATATTACACGTTGTGGTATTTAGGAAACACCAGGTGCTAAGTTTTGTTTGGATTCTTTTGTCATGCTTTCCCAAGTGAGGCCTGGGAATGCTACAACTACTCTTCTCTGATCACTCTGTGTTCCACAGTACTAAGTAGAAAATAAGAACCCTTCCAACATCTTCCCTGCTGGTAAAACATTGCTAAAAGCTTCCTTTCCTTTAAAAAGGAGCAAAGAGCCTTGCTTTACTGTCAATGCAAGATGCATTTCTCTGTCAAGTGACATAAATCAATTTAAAAAGAGGTAATTTGGTGCTGTTCTGGTTTAGGGCAAATTTGGGAAGAAACCACTTAATGGGATCCCTCTAGAAAGCAAATTCAAACGGCCCCTTCCCAACTGGTTTGGAAAAATATTTCCTTGGAGAAAAGTGGGAAAAAACTGTTTATTTAACAGGCAAAGCACTCCCCAGCACAACAAATGAACAATACTAAACAACAAAACCTCTCACCACTCCAAAGAGATGACAAATTCAGAGAGTCTCTTTCGTGGGTTGTAGCTTGGCTCACTCAGTCTGTTATCAGTCCCTCCGGCACTGGGAAATGTCGAGCCTAGGCCAGGCCCCGGTGGGCCACAGGTGTGAGCTCCCGGTGCTCTTCTGGGTTTTTAGTCCAGAGCAGGCTTGAACAGTTTCAAGAAAAAGAAAGAAAAATAAAAAATCCCCACACAGTCCAGAGAACTTCTCTGCTTTAGCTAACCAAAAAGCTAACAAAAAGCGAAGGAGAGCTCTCTCCCGCCGTCTGCACTGGAGACAACACAGGTTGTGTGTGAAGAAAAGCTGAAAACTCTTCTCATTATGTTTCGAAAACAACTGCCTCAGACATTACACCACTTCTCCTTCTTCCCCCTTCACTCTCAGATCCAGTTTTGAAGGTGCAAAACTTATTTCTGAGCTAAACAGATGTATGGGGATACAATTCAGCATCAGCTCAGGACAGGTGCAAAGGAATTGATTTTGTTATCATGGTATGTTGGATAACAGTAATTTATTTTTTTTTTAACAAAAGATTGTGGGGCAAGTCCATAGTTTGTTCCTGTGCACAGCTATATAGCTGTTTCCCTCCATATTTTTTCAGACTGTCTCAGAGGGCTGTTGTTATGTGTCCCTCCTGATAGGCTTTGTTTTTCTGTCCCATTTAGCATGAGAAATGCCTGGCTATTAAGTTCAGACCCATACTCCAGAAATGCTCATTTTGAGTGATCCCATTTCTAGAGGAGATGGAGGGTGGCATAGAAATGGCAGTAGTAAGCCTTTAGACTACACTTAGCCCTTGGCAGAATATGCAGGGGTTTAGAGCATCTGGTAGTTGCTCCACTGGTTACCTGCAGCTGGGCACTAGATACAAGATGTCAAAGGAAAGTGGATATTTGTTCAGCTTAGGCTGATGAGCTGTAGAGTTGGCTCATTTTGTCCCAGCTCTTTCCCTCTTTATCGATAGGTTGCTGCCATAGTTTAACTCTAGCTGGCACCTAGGCACCACACAGCCATTCACTGTGGCATCATGCACGCAGTGGTATGGGGGAAGAATCGGAAAAGGTAAAACCTGTGGGTTGAGATAAGAACAGCTTAATAATTGAAATAAGGCAAAATACCATAATAATTGAGGTGAAAGGAGAAAAAAATAGAGAGAGAAAAATAGAACCCAGGAAAACCAAGTGATACACAGTACAGTTGCTATATTCCCAGCCCTTCCCAGCTTGGACAAGAGGCTTTGTCTTTTGCCCCAGTGGACACTGTCTGGAGTGAGGGTGCAGAGAGCAGGGCCCTGGCAGGTGTTGAGTAGTGACACAATGGGGATAGTGGGTAGGGATTGAGCTGACTCAATGTGTCTCCTTTCCTTAGTGCCTGTCAGTCATAGCATACATCAGACTTTTGAGGGTAGGGGTAAGATGTGAAGGGTAGGATTGAATTATGGCAGGAAAACCACCAGATTTCTCAGTTTTTATTTGGAGTCTTATGTTCAGATTTGCCTTTGTGGCCTGACTAGTCGAATAATGAATTGATTTCTCTGTGCCTTGGCACAATTTACAGAAACTCTGTCAATATAACGCACTTGATTTAATCAGTAAAAAATGGGTTGGGGACTTTAGACTGGAATTTAATCATTGCAACATCACTGGTGATATTTCAAGTGACAGATTTCCCATTAACCTGGGGTACCCTGTTCAGCTTATTCCTGCTTATTCCCTCTGATCAGCTGATGTTTGGAGGGAAAGCCCTGCACTGACACTGCTGTTTGTGAGGGAGCTGAGCAGTAATGGGGAAGAGCGAGACTCCAGATCAGGATGGTGCTCCTGCCTCAGCAGATGCACTGCTGGCTCTGTACCTATATCCCTATATATGTACCTATATACCTATATCTGTACTGTCATGCTGCACTCTTAATAAAGTTTGGCAGCAATTAATTGACACTGTAACAACTATTTTCTGCCAGGAAATTGCACAGAGACTGCAGATCAGGATGCTCTGCCCTGCTGGTGGGAGGCTGGGGCAAAGATGGGCCTTTCAACCCTCTCAGTAACAGCAATGCTGCCATGCACCCCCAGAGGTGAGGGAAGAACTCTCCTTGCTCTGAGGGAAGATCACAATTTGCAGAGGGTGAAGCCTGTAGGCACAATAGAGAGTTGTAAGACATGGAAGGATAAGCGAACTTTTTCCCTTGCTTACATTTTTCAGAAGCACTGTGCACTGTGAGACATTTGCCTCATCTACAAGTTGGTCAGAATTTAGTGTATTCCCTGTGTGTGGCCAGTGTGCTGTCTGCAATATGGGGTGGTTCTCACCTGTCCAACTGCATCTTATTTCTGGTAGAAATGCTGTTCAGGTTGGGGTTGATTTGTACTTGGAAGCAGGACATAGTTCTGCAGAGTTAGTAGTTATTCTGCAGTGGTGGGTCTCCTGTCAAGCCAGCGAAGTCTATGGAAATCTGACACTACAGCAGGCTCCAGAGTGTGGGGGTGTCCAGGAAACTGCCCTTCTCCATCTCCCATCAGAGCCAAATGGGTTTGAAGCATTGAGATTCTCTCCACAAGGACATGTGATGCTCTTGTTATGTCATCTGAGTAGGGAGCTGTTGCTTGCTTCTCTTCATCAATGGTATTTCCCTCTGACTTGGGGCTGCCTCTGTGAGGCTTAATCCCAGCCCTATTCTCCACACTGTGACTGTGCACAGTGCACTGTTCCCTTGGCTGCTGAGGGAAGAGGTCTCTGTTGCTCCAGTGGAGCTGAAATGCTGTCCGCTTGTCCTGGGCCTGGAGCAGCAGTTGCTGATGGTGGGCTGCTGCTAGCTCTGTCTTTCACAAAAGCCCTTTCTTCTCAGCAGGGCAGATGGAAAACTCATGACCCTCTCTGCTGGCAGTCATCTCCCGTTGAAATATAATTTCAAGCCAATACATTAATTGACATCATCAGTGTGAAATGAAGAGGCAAGGGGTTTCCTTGTTTTTCCCATTAAGAATAAACCTGCCCTCAGAAACAGCCTTAAATAAGCCTCCCTGTCTGAAGCAGGATCATTGCCTGCTCTGCAGGATGAGTCATGCTTGCTGAGCACCATCTTGTCATACTGTTCCTCCTGCTTGTAGGGCTGCTGGTACTCCCTCCATGGGGCTGGCAGTATTTCAGCCCTGCTGCTGAAAATAGCAGCAGGAGCAGAATTCTCAGCAGCCCTGAGAATTCTTTTCAGCTGGGGCAGGCAGATGATGCCATAATGCTGAGACTAGCTGAGACTTCAGAAAGAATTTTTTTGTTGTTGTTTTAGTGAAGAAACCTATTCTGCTAATTTAACTCAGGGCTCTCAAGGCTGTGTGATGGACTAATTTGTGCATTAGCTAAGGCAGAGGGAGCTGGTGGTATGAGGTCTGACATAGGATCACCTGCATGGGACAAGCTGCAGGACCGCAAAACACTTCTCATCCATCGCCTCTGCACTGTGACGAGTTTGGGATTGGAATGTAGGGTTCTTTTGAGAGAAACTTCAGAATCTTTGAGTTTATTAAAAATAACTTATTCCTGAGGATCATTTTTAGCATGCTATGGCAGTGAGAAGAAAGCATCTTCCAAGCCTCTCTAAACACAGAGCTACTCACTTCTCCTCATTGGATCTGTTTTATAATTGAAGGAAGAGAGTAATAGAGCCTGAAATGCAATTATATGTCTTGTAGCATGGGGCTGTTCCATAGCAAGACATCTGCTCTGTGCCTAGTGGTGAGGAGCAGGGCTCAGCTGCAGAATTTCCACAAAAGAAATGATGCAACTGTTGGCTCCCTTCTCTAGATCAGGAGGCCCTGAGCAAAGAGGGTGATGCCATGGACCCTTTCTTGGGACAAGGCTTGGAGATATGATTTGTCTGGGCTGGCAGAGGCAACTCTGTCAGTTTGACTGTTCAGTGTTCACCATAAAACGCAGAGTCTGCTTGGGTTGACTGTGGTGGGCTCATGCGATATGAAGGGCTTACACTTGAGATTGTCAAAATAGCCTCTTCCCTGCCTTACCTGTGCTAGATGGGGGTTCTGTAGAGCTTGGTGTGCTGTGAACTGACAGTCTGCAACTGGCTCTGCAATCTGTGCCTTTCCAAGGCATATCCTGAGGGAGCAGCCCAGTGCTTAGCCCAGGTTTTTTGAGTATGCTAACAAGCACAAACCACTTTGTGCTTACACTCTGTCGTAGGGTGGCATTGTTTCAATAGAGCCAATAAGAAAGTTGTTATGCTTTTGTAAAAACACATTCTTAAGACAAAAAAAAAAGCGGAGCGGAGCGCACTTCATTTCCGGCTTTGGGAAGAGGCAGTGGGCCCAGGCCAAGCAGGGTCCGGGCTGGTTGCTCGGCCCCGGCTTGGCCGGGTTTGGGCTAATCTAGTCTCTCTTGTCCAGCTGAGATTTTCCTGTTCCCGGAGGGGTGGTAAAAAGCTGCTAAGCTTCCCTCCAAAGAGCTCGTCAGACCCCGAAGTCAAGAGAAGCTCCAAAGCCAGGAGCAGGCCTGAGACGGAGAGCGGCCACGTGGCTGAGGATTGCAGCAGCCAGGACAGGGCTGGACAGCCACAACTACTTCAGCATGACTCAAAATGAACTCTATTTGCTCAGCTGCTTTAAACCAAATTTACTGCAGGTAAAAAGACAGAAACATTGGTTACAGTTTTCTTTTCTTTAGTCCCAGCACCTCAGCAGCACCAAGCCGACATGATAGCTAACAGAGACCACAAAGCCAGCAGAGAAGCATGGCAAGCCACGTTTTCGATGCAGAGCTCAGATCAAATGGACTTTTTTTTCGGCATTGTAAGACTCTAAAAACTGTTTCAATCAATGATGAAACTTAACTCTTAAGGTCAGTAAAGAAGAAATTTAATTCTAGATGGAGGGATTGAAGAGAATGTTTTGAGCTTAAATTTAAATTCTTTTGTGAAGCTATGGTAAAGATATATATTTGATATATCAGACTTTGGGGTTTTTTTTTTCTGTGACTTATAGAAATGTATTGGGGGAAGTTAGCAATTTTAGTACAACTGTGAGTTGAAATATTAGTACTTGAAACAAATAAATATTGCTGTGATTTAATGAGAAACTTAAAGAGAAATGAGAGAGATGAAAAAGATAGTAAGAAAAGCTTTTGTTTCCAGAGACAGATGAAGAAAGAACTGTTGTATACTAAACTAGCTCATTCTTAAAAATAATACTGCAATAGTTGATATAGTCTATGAAAGCAGCAGTGTAAAAGCTGCAAAACATGGGAAAGACTTTATCACTTTGATTGAGGATTTTTATTCTGGGTGGCTGATTTCGTTTGTGACAAAGCCACAAGGAAACCTGTTTTCTTGTGGAAAAGTCTCCATAGCATAACAAAAGGAACTCTTCTCCCTAAGTGAACTGAAGAAAAGACTATTTTAGAAGTAGTAGACTGACTGAAAATCGTAAGTTTTAGCTTTGTATTGTCAGTAAAAAAGAAAAGAAGTGTTCTAAAGGTTTACTCTGATTTTCTTATTATTGTTTTCCCCTTAAGTTCTGTTAATAAAGTTTTCTTTGTATGTTTTCAAGTTTGAATCTGCCTTGCTTTCTCTCCTTTCAAACTTATCTCACATCAGTAAATAAGCCTGCAACATTAATTGGTGCATTGGTCGGGAAACACAAAATTAACCCTACGACACACTCACATAACATTGTTGAAGGAAACCACTCCCCTTGCTGAGGTGATTTTCCATGGTCAGTGGGGATGGCCAGTCCTTATCTCCTCCTATCCTATCAGTAAGCTGAAATTTCACAGGTCTGAAAGGTGCTTATGGTCTGTTTGTGCTCCTTCTCACTGCCAGGAAGCAAATACCTTGTGGTTAACTGATTTAGCTCAGAAAAGTTGTGTCATCTTTGCTCTATGTTATGTTCTCCCTTTAAACCTGTTCACTGAGACTGTGTGGGGATTTCCTGCTTTTTCTGGGAAAGTCCCCAAGGTGTTAAAAGTCCTTTTCCTTGCCCAGGAGAAGAAAGACGTGCAAATCTTCGGTCTTCAGATATCTTTTATTATTGTTTATAATAACTTATCTAGAACACAGTTCTCTCTGTCCTGCCGAGGTCTTTCCAGCACGACAGTTCGAGGCTATTCTCCGCCCGAGAGGTGGTGGTTTATCTTTTATACTAAGAACTACGTATAACTTATTTACAATTATTCTCCAATATCTATCATCTACATTAGACAGTCTGTATTCTACTCAAACCAATCACCAGTGCTACCATCACAGCAGAATCATGGAGGAGATGAAGAAGGAGGAAGAAGCCTAAAAACCATGCGGTTCCTCCATCTTGGCTTCAGCCACCCCCATGTACCAAAATTCCAAAATCTACTTTTCCACCCTGTGACAATCTTAATATTAATCTATTTAAAGTTGTGAGACTTGTATTTTTTCTTTTAAAGCTGGCAATCTCTCCCAGGGACTAAAATCCAAGCCACAGGTGTTTTGGGCTTGTTGCCAGGGCTTCTGATCCCTCTGGGCCTTCTGCACAGGTCCCTGAACCCCCAGAGCAGTCAAGGACAAGCTCTGGGTTCCCACAAGACTGGAAATTAACTGGTCACTGATAATATGGGCAATACAGATTTTCCCTTCTTTGCTAGCACTCATAGATCCTGTCACAGCTAAGACCAGCAAAAAGCAGAGGGTACCTGTAGATAATTGCTGGAACTGGAAGAAATGGGGATCTGGGCATGCAACATGTGATGAGGTGATCTTCATCCTGTGCTCAAGTCAGAGCTGGAGGAGACAGCTCTGACAGACCAAAGGGCCTTGCTCAGCAAACTGCTAGGTAAAAGCAGTATACATTTTGCTGCATATGTGTCTTGGGGATGGTTTATTATCTCATACCATTTTGGGGGTTTGTGACCTGTTTTGTTTTGTGCCCAGGTGGAGTGGCTGTCCCCACCCCACCCCCCATCCTCTCTGGCTCTGGAACTATCACAATATTTGGGAGCCAGGTCAGGGTTTCTGGGGGGAGTTAGGGACAGGGCAAGAGGCTGGGAGGCTCCTCTTTTGTCATGGGCTGTTTGAGTGGACACATCTCACCAGGGATCCTGCTGCTCCTATGAGTTTTGCCTGCTTCTTTTTTGTCTTTTTTTATTTGGTTTGGGGTTTTGGGGTTTTTTTTTGTTTTGTTTTGTTTTTGGTTTGGTTTGGTTTTTTGTGTTTTGGCACTGTAACTGAGCTTGCTGGGTTGACTTGGGCTTCTTTTGCTGCTCTGCTGTTGAGTAGCCCAGAGCCAGTGCATGTCCTGCCAAGACCCAGGAACACCCTCATTTTCCTGCTGGGGGCTGCCCCCACTCTCCTCACAGTCCGGACCTTGGGACCAGCCACTGCTGATGAGAAAATCCCAAAGAGCCTTTTTCTACACTGTGTTCAGAAACTGGACTACTACTGCCCAACTCCAACCTCTGCCATTGCTCCGGGTTTCTGCTACACTGTGTTTTTTTGCCCTCTGCCTGCCAGGAGGTCCTGCCCTTCCAGCTTGCTTCTCCTGATGTTCCTGCTACAGTTCCTTTTGCTATCCAGAAGGGCACAGGGATCAGCTGCCAATGGGGGTTGGTTAAAGGAAGCCCCTTCTCCATCCCCTCTGCCGGCTGTGACCATAACCCCGTGAGATAGATGGCCAGACCCTGCCACAGCGCCCCCTGCAGCCGTGGGGGAATCATTGCACCTGCCCTGCCCGGCCAGGAGCCAACAGCGCCCCCTGCTGGCTGTGACAGGAACTGCACCAAAGAGGACGTGCCTACAGCCAAGAGACGCTGGGGCTGGGTTTCTGGTGGGGGGAGGGGGGGTAAGGTTCCACAATTTCAATATCTAGCATTTATTAAATTTCTTTTTCTTTCTTTTTCTGTGGCTTGTGGGCGCCCTTATTTTTTGTTAATAAACAAGTTTTGTTCACTTTCAACCCCTGGTAGCCATTTCTCTCATTGACAAAAGAAAAGGGAGTTATTGAAGCCCTTTCTCCATAGAGGAAACATTAATTCCAGGGCATTTTCCCCTGAAATTTGTCTCAAAACCAAGACACAATGGAAACTGAGTAATATCCTGAGCTGGCACTGCTTAGTTGTAAAACATTCTTGTCCTAGGGTGACATCATGATGCTTGTATCCCCATTTGTGTGTGCTATGCTGGATATGTTCTGTGCCTTTAAGACGGACTCTGAAGGGCAAATGTTTTGTTTGGATTTTGCTATCAGTCTCTCCCCCATGGCTGGCGGGACACTGGCAGAGATGGGGCAGTACCTAGTGCTGTTTTCCAGGGTTTTTTTTGCTCTTGCTTTTGCTTTTTGCTTCTTGCTCTCGCTTTGGCTTCTGCTTGCTTCTGCTTACTCTGGCTTCTTCTCTTCATTAGCTAGTTTAGCTAAACAGTCCAAATTTCTTCCTGGACTGTTTCTCCTTTTCCTTTGGTGGACCTACTCGAACCTGCTCCGGACTGGGACCTGGGAACACTGAGCATTTGCACCCTGTGGCCTGCAAGCAGCTGCCCCAGCGCCGGAGGGAGTGATAACAGAGCAACCAGCCCCAAGAGAGACTGTCTGAATTTGTCATCTTTCTCAGAGCAGTGAAAGAGTGATGTCATCTGGTATTGTTCATTTTGTGTGTTGGGGGGTGCTGTGCCTGTTAAATAAACAGGTTCTTTCCACTTCTCTCTGAGGAATTCTTTTTGAACTGGTTGGGGGGAGGGGCCGTGTGGGTTTGCTTTCTGGAGAGGCTCCCTTTGGAGATTCTCTCCTAAATTTGACCTGAACCAGGACAATTCTTCTCTGACATGGCCAGGATTATGAAAGAGGGTGATGTATGTTTATACACCAGCTATGCTGCTGACCTAGTAACTAGGAAGTAGGAGGTTTGTTTGTTGGGGGGTGTTTTTTTGTTGTTAAAGGATGGAATTGGCCCAGTTTAGGCTGAACAAAGCACCTTTGAAAAGCTGGTCCTTCTCTGTGACTTGAAAATGTGTTTAAATAAAAAGAAGCCTTCATAAAGAGGAGATCTTGATAACCTTTTCCTAATTTTATGGATGCGTTCTGCATTAAAGCATTACCTGTCCTGAGTTGATGCTGAATTGTATCCCCATACATCTGTTTAGCTCAGAAATAAGTTTTGCACCTTCAAAACTGGATCTGAGAGTGAAGGGGGAAGAAGGAGGAGTGGTGGAATGTCTGAGGCAGTTGTTTTCAAAACATAATGAGAAGAGTTTTCAGCTTTCCTTCACACACAACCTGTGTTGTCTGCAGTGCAGACGGCGGGAGAGAGCTCTCCTTCGCTTTTTGTTAGCTTTTTGGTTAGCTAAAGCAGAGAAGTTCTCTGGACTGTGTGGGGCTTTTTTATTTTTCTTTCTTTTTCTTGAAACTGTTCAAGCCTGCTCTGGACTAAAAACCCAGAAGAGCACCGGGAGCTCACACCTGTGGCCCACCGGGGCCTGGCCTAGGCTCGGCATTTCCCAGTGCCGGAGGGACTGATAACAGACTGAGTGAGCCAAGCTACAACCCACGAGAGAGACTCTCTGAATTTGTCATCTCTTTGGAGTGGTGAGAGGTTTTGTTGTTTAGTATTGTTCATTTGTTGTGCTGGGGAGTGCTTTGCCTGTTAAATAAACAGTTTTTTCCCACTTTTCTCCAAGGAAATCGTTGTTTCTGAACCAGTTAAGGAAGGGGCAGCTTAAATTTGTTTTCTAGAGGAACACCTTTAGAGGTTTTCTCCCAAATTTGCCCTAAACCAGGACATACTGTAATTAAAATGTGTCAAAGGCTTTGCTGGAAAAGCCATTAAAACAGATTAGTGCATCTATCTGCATCATAAAAATTTCCTTTTAGTAGGACTGCCCATAATTCCAGCTGTCACAAAACAAGAGACTCCTGAAATTCCCTGTGAGCAGCCATTAAAACTGGAGAAGACAGCCACATGATCTTGCTTTGATTTCAGTGCAAAAAGTACTTTAACCTTGTCATTGCTGTGGAACATCTGCCTAGAGGAATAAATGAACCTTCATCATATTAAGATAATAGTCACCTCATTTCCCAGCCAGCTGTGGGGAGGAGGATGAGAGCAGTACTATGGGATGTGCTGTATCATGTGGCTTTCCTTTGGTTCCCTGACCTGTCCCCACCCACTGAATACAAATGTGAGCTGGTCAGACAAAGGCTGATGTGATCCAGGCCCTGAGAGGGGCAAGCTCCAGCAAAGCTGGGGAAAAGGATCTTGCAGAGATCCATATAGAGTCAGAGCCACTAGTAAAGCTGAGATGAGAAACTTTCGAGATATAACAATCAGAACACGATCTTTTCACTGGAACAACTTTGATGTCTAGCCACATTCCCACCTCTAACAAATACATGTTTTGTAAAAATAAAATCCTCACTCACCTCTGAGACTTTGGCTTAGGTGAAGTTACATTTTCACACGAAAAATATGATTAAGAGAAATATCTTGCCTCATAGGCCATGGTTTCTCCCTCATCCCCAATGAAGTAATGGAGATATAAGGACAGATGCACAGGGCTGAAGGAGTTAGAGAGTATCTGAAAGACCAGAGGCACTATATACATTAGCATCAATGCATTTGAGTTTCTGTCCTAGTAACAAAGCAGACACCAGTCCCTGGATCCTTGATTTGATCTTTTTGAGGTGGGACTATAAAAGGAGTGCTCTTCCATATTCAACAGATGCATCTGAAGAAGGAACAAAGGGCAGAGAAAGTGTCAGATCCTTTAACTTCTTTGAGAAACTTATTTTAGGGGGAGGAGGGAGAAGGAAATTAGCAGGGTTTAAAAATACAAGAGATGGAGAGGAGGAAAATCATAATTATAACTTGTAACTGTCCTCTCTGCTCCTTTCTGAAAGCCTCAGACTGAGTGTCTGATAAAGGTATTTGGGATGATGTCTGTCTCTCCATCCTTTAACAGATGTTTATGTCATCTGAAAAATATACATTGCATTCCAAAGCAAATAGCCATGGCTTTTGATGGGTGAAGAGGGACAACTATGCTTAGATTTGGGGGCATCAATGAACTTGTGATAATAGCAGCTGGTTTAGCAGTGAGACCAAATTTTTCTTCAGTGGTTTGATTGTACATATACATTATAGTCCTGTTTTCTCCATCAAGATTTGTTGGGGAATTCTTGTTTTGTTCATCTGTTCTTTTAATGACAGTGTAGGAGGGCAAGTAGCTCTTATAGTATATGCAGCTATGGAAGTGGTCACTTAGCAGCTACAGGGTTTGCAAGGGGTCAGATTGTTTAAATAGAGATGCAAATTACTGTTGTTCTTGTATTGAATCCTAAAGCAGGTGGAATCCTTCCTCAAGAGAAAATGCCAGGAAAAGTCACATCATAGCTTTACTATTACTGCAGAACACTGAGCAGTGACTTTAAAGTGCTGCTGCATTTTATTTGCTTCCATTTACAGTCAATTGACTGACCTGCACTCTCCAGGAAGAGCCACGGTATTAGAACTTAACAAGTCGGTAGCAAGGGGGACAGAGACAGGTGTCTCCTCTAAGCATGGGTGAAAGGCCCATTTATGCATCTTATGAATTATGTTAAAATCGATGGGAATAAATAATATCCAAAGTACATTGTCATTTAAAAATGCTCTGCAGCTGTTAATGGTCACCCAGACAGGCACCTTGTAGCCCCTCTGGGGCTGGTATACGTGTCCTGGGGGCTCAGTCCCAGTGGGCAGCTGGTGTCCTGGCACAGGTAGGAGGCAGCTGGTTAGGTTTGTCCTGCTTCTGTGCCAAAACAGCTTAGGCATATACAGTGATCTGCTGTGGAGTGATTCCAGAGGGACTATTCCAAGGACAGAAGGCGCTGTGACAGACATATCAAGTGTGGTTTATGGCTGTGCCAGCTTCATTTGTGAAGTGCGGAGCTGCACCTTACTTCCAGGCTGCCTGTGTTTGGGAAAAAAGTACCAGGTACCAGCCATTCAGAGGCAATTCACTGTCACAGTGCATCCTGCATAGGCACAGTGCCAGGCTGAAGGCTCAGAGAACCCCCATCTCATCCTTCTAGAACCCGCCTTGTAAGGACCTACACAGCCCAGATCTGAGAGGGGTGAATGATCCCCTTGGTACAGCTGCTTAGTAACATAAAATAAACCATTTTCTAGATGTGAAAGCCTGCAAGGTAATTCATATCCTTATATTAATATCCTAGCCATAAAATTCCACTGCAGTATACTCAGTGTTAATAAACTAGCTAAGAGCTCTGCTTGAAATCAGTAAGTTGCAAATGACCTAAGGGCCACTGCTTCATGCTTAGTACGCCCATGTACGCCCCACCAGAATTACAGAATTTAAATAGAAATACAATTTTCATTTATGAGCTAGTATAATTATCCGTAACTGGAGAGTTTTAAGGAACAGAAAGCCTTTCTGGTTAATTAGAAACTCCAGCATCTCAGGGAAATTAGGAAGGCAATGAAATATGTGTTTGACTGAGGTGCACAAATATAAAGCACAAATCATTTGGAAGGGTAATGCAATTTCTGCAGAAATTTTTAAAGGCATGATCCTTAGGGTCTAGCTGTCTGTGCAGGGAACATGAAGCATGACAGAGGTACAGTTGCCACATGTCCAGAGTATTTCCCCAACTCCTGGCTACCCTCAGGAGAGGAAGATAGAGGAATATCCTCCAGGAAGGAAATGGATCATTCTGATCAGCTTCTGATCTGAAAGATCAAGTCCCTTTTGCTCATCCAGCCTTGCAACTCTGGAGCTCTGCTGGCACTGACCTCCTTGGTCTTCCTTTCGCTGAGCTGCTTGGGAGATGTGTGAGACGTGCTTGAAACGAACAGGAGCAGAACTGGGCAACTGCCCTTGGAGTCACAAAACTGAGATGACTGGGCCTAAATCTCTTCTCCTCTTCAAAAAGGGAGTCCTGGTGGGAGAAATTTGGAATCCTTTCATGTATAACTGTCTTATTTTCTTGCTCACATGATGGTCAGTCTGTTGTCACCTACCAGCAGCAAAATCTCTAACAAAAACAAATTAGGACAAGAAGACTTAGAAGCACAGCAGTGTTCCGCTAATTATGTGGCTTGTTTAGCAGGAGAGCTGGGCTGTGGTTTTGTTCCTGTCTTTTCTAAGAGAAGGTCACATTGCTCGGAAATGCTGAGGAAAGGGAGAGAACAACCCTGGAATGTGGATTATTTGTATCCCTTGTATCTGTGCGGATTACCTCTGTGCCAAGCTATTGGCCTGATTCCCATTTTCCTGTACTTATGCAGTTCTTTCCACACTCTCTTAAAACTGTGTGCTTCTACTGAGCTGCTGTGTTCAGAAGCATCACTAATGTCTATGATCTCCTTGTAGCTCCAGATGCTCATGTTTTCTTCTATTCCTACTCTATCCCTTAGAAGCAATTCGGGACAGGCTTGTAAATTCATAATTGTGGACCTTCTCAAACCTAGATTAGTTCCTCCACTCTATCAGATGAATACATATTTATAAGTGTGCTTAAAAATGCACCACTTTTCACTCAATTAGGTGTAATGAACCCATCAGGTAAATACATGCTCAGGTGGAGAATGGAAAAATCCTTCAGGTATTTTTTAGGATTAATAGAAGGATATTCTTTGAGTTGCTTGGCTTCTTTCAAAAGTGATAATAAAAGTGATTTTACTATATACAATGCACAGTAGTAAGTTAAAAGAGCTTAAGGAATAACTCACCTATGCTGCTGAGATCAGACTCTGAAAAGTTTCACATTATAAAACAAAAAACCCCCAGTTATTGATACAAGAAATTGTGTTTGTCATATGTGAATCTGAAATTTCTTACTATCTAGTCCCTTTTCTGCTCTAGTAAGATTTAACCAATTTTTCATTTCTAGTTTTCTATGGAACATGTAGTAAAGACTTTCTGAGGATGCTGGACTGGTAGAAATTGTCCCAGTGTTCTGAGTAGGGACAGGAATACCTTAAGCCAGTCTTCTGTGTCTGAGGTAATGCTTGAGGCATGGCAGGTAAAGGTAGGTGCATTCAGGAGCCTGCTGACCAGCAGAAACAATTTGGTGGAGGCAGGGTGGGAGGAGGAATGTAATCTGGTGCATATGGTAGCAGCTGTGGCCTGGTGGGAAGGAAGAGACATGAATCCAGAGTACTTTTACTCATCTGATCTCCACAAGTCATATACTTGTGTGTCAGAGAAGAAACTGCTACTTCTCTATGCCTTGGTTTCTTTGGTAGAAACCCAGGTCTGTGAGCTACACAGGGAATATTGGCTGTGGAATTACTGAGTCTTACTGGGCTCTGATAAGTGTGCTTTTGCCAACATTTTAGACCTCCCTATGTCTAAATGTGATGTGTGCCATTGGCCCAGTGGTTCTGTGTTGTTTCTATCTTTGGGGAAGGTAGTACTTCAGGGGGCTGAGGCTCTGGAGGAGAGTTTGTAGTGATTGCTGTAAAGGCGGGGCTTGCAGTTAGGGTTGGGGTTTGTGACTAGAAGGGGGACTGACTGTTCCCCTGGTTAGTCAGACTTTTCTTTCTTGCTCCATGTGAGCACTTCTGAGCTATGCTATGGGAGGTGACAGTGGATGAGTCTCTTTTAAGGCAGGTGTTGGGTCTGGTAGGTGATTGGAAGCAGGCTGAGGAGAAGGCTCTGGGGAGATGTCATTGCAGCCTTCCAGAACTTAAAAAGGGCTTAAAAAAATGAGAGAGAGTGGCTCTGTACATGGGCAAATAGTGATAGGACAAGGAGGAATATTTTAAAACTAAAATAGGAGAGATTTTGCTTAGATGTTAGGAAGAAGTTCTTCATTCAGAGGATGGTAAAGGCCCTGGCACAGGTTGCCCAGAGAAGCTGTGGCCGCCCCATCCCTGGAAATGTTCATGACCAGGTTGAATGGCGCCCTGAGCAGCCTGATCTAGTAGAAGATGTGAGCCCTGGAACCCCCCAGGCTGCACTCCCAGCTCCACCTGTGAGCCCTGGAACCCCCCAGGCTGCCCCTTTCCTGACCATGGCATGGAGGCTGGAACTAGAAGGCCTTTAAGGGCCCTTCCAGCCCAAGCCTTTCTATCATTTTGATTTGTGTGCCCATCATTGTCACACATAGTGCTGACTCATGGTAGCCTTAGACAACCATGTCTGTTTTTCTTCCTTGTACTGCAATTTCTGTCTGCAGAATCAGACTTTATTACAGTTTTGAGTATTTAGTTTAGCATTTTTCTACTCACAAATAGTGAATCTTAACACCAGGGCATGTCTCTGGGACATACCTGTGATTACAGTTAATCAGGGCTGCAAGTGCTTCATTGGACTGATGCCAGGGTACTCAAGCACACTCAGAGTCAAGCTTATCTCTCAAGTCCTGCTGTGAAGCAGAAGAACACACTTCTTCCAGGTGTTATGGATGGTGCCTCGGTCAGGCCGAATCAAAATAAATTTCATAAGTCAAATTTGAACAATAAAAAAATAACAGAATTTATTAGAACAACAAAAATATAAAAATAGAAATGAACAGAGTTTTATGCCAATCAAATGATCAAAATGACAGTAATCGAAAACAGAAAAAGTACTGACAGAGTGTCGGGCCACGGGAGTTCAATGCCTAGGCAAAGGGTGAACTAGGACTCTGCCCCTGTCACAGCAGTCCAGTGAAGTTCACGATTTGCTGTTCACTGCGTTTAGGTTTTATACAGTTTATTTAGCCCAGGGCCAGGAACTTGTCTCTTAGAATATTCTGACTTCATCCTTTCGGTCCGATGTTGGAACAATGCTGGCTCCTGGGTTAGTTTAAATTTCAGTACAGTCTAAATGTTTGATTAATTCCTCTCCGGGTTTCCTCCCTCCTTCATTTTCCCCCCTTCGGAGGATTTTTACATTTGTGTAGGCCAGTACCGGGAATCCTGATGCATATGAGTAAATTTTATGTTTAATCACATCAGTTCTCCGGGATTGCCTCGTTTACATATGTGTCTTGATACAATCTTTATTCAGTTTCCTTCCAAATTGCTGTCTCCTAGGTGGGTCCCGGTGCTTCGAGGTGATACAATGGTTTGCTTATCCTCTGTCATCAACGCATTTATCAGGTACTTCTGGGCGCAGCTTCGCCCATCCAAGGTTGCCTCTAGCGAGGTCTGATACTTAGGTTTAGCGGTTACAACACAGAGAGAAAAAAACCTAAAAGCTACATTGTCATAGGAAGAACCTAAAAGCTATAATTTAATAAAACAACTTAAACAAAACCTTATACACAACTGATATGACATAACTTACATTGAAATCATACAAGCGAATTTGATACACCTTTATTTATAACACAGGTTACTGTGTGCCAGGGGAGGGAAAACTCAGTATTACAGCTGGAAGTGAGCCTTTCTCATTCCAAGTTAGGAAAACCTGCAGAGTCTTAGCCTGCTCCTAATTAAGAGAATCTATTCTACTTTCAGTACATGACACTACTTAACTCCTTAGAAAGAAGAAGACAAATATTTTGGAGCATTAACAACAATCCTAATTTAATGTTGCATGGAATACCTGATGCAGAAAGAAATCTGAATTTTTATGCCTACAACTCTCCAGAGTCTGCCTACCCAAAAGGAAAAGACTTTTTTTACCTAAAACAAAGGGAGGAAAGAGTCAAGAAATAGATGAGGGGAAAAACATTTTTCTCCCATGTCTCTTTTTCCACAGATTCATTAATTGCTGTGTGCCAGAAGACAGCAGTTGGTCTTTGTCATATGAGTAGGGGGAAATTTGTACCCTCAGCCCAGATATTTGCAGGTGAATCTTGTTCGTGTGGTAGCCTTTGTGATGCTGAGTTACCTCCGTGCCATGGTGTAATTTACTACAAACCTAGAGATGCTGCAGACAAAATGTTGTGCATACCTTAGAAAAACTTTGCGTGTTCTAGTCCTGACGGAGCTTGTGTAAATGGTCCTCTCATGAGATCCATGAGCAATTGGGTAGGTGCTGCATGTCACCAGTTGCCATTAGTCATGGGCTTAAAAATAAAAAAAAAAATTGTGACATATCCAAGCATGGGACTGCTGGTCAGAACAGAAATCAGCATGCAGATGAGGTACCTCCTTTCCTGCAGGCATACTTTTTCTTCTAAACAGTAGACCTATCTCTTGGTTTTCTGTTTTAAGCCACCTTGATGATGCTATGTTTCTCCTGCAGGGCTCTGATACTTCCCCACTGAGCTCTGATACAGAGGATTACTTTAAAATGCCTTTCTAAGCCTTGATTGCTTGTATTGTAAGCAGTGTACTTTGGGGTACACTGGTGTGCTGGGGCACTGCAGGTGTGGCCTTTCCAAGGGCCCTGTGCCTACTTCAGTGAGACTGGGGTGCAAAGGACCTGTGGAGGGTCCAACTCCTTTCCACCCTGTGCTCCTGGCAGCCAAGGCTGTCACTGAGGACTGGCACATTGGATAAGATCAGTTCCTTGGCACTGACACCCAGCAGATCCTTCCCCAGTCACCTTTCTCCTGTAGTGTCCTTTTATGTTTTTCTTTAGACATTGCCATTTCTAATGTTACAACCTAAAGATATTGATGACAAGTTTCATTAAACGTTACAGCTCATTATGGCTTTGATTACTGTAATTTTTAATGTGGGATGAGCCTTCTGCAATGTGAGTCTCTTTGTGCTCCCTTTTTTTCTTACATAAAGCCAAGTGCTTCACCATGCGATTACAGTGGACTTCACTGAGGTAGCTGAGGGGCAATACTAATTACCCTTTGTCCTAGCTCATCTCTGGATACATCTTGTAATATCTCAATTATTTCTTTTTACATTCTTTGCATTATGAAGCCAATGCATAAATTAAAAACAACCAGGTAGGTCAAGGGTTGGAGTGGGGGGAGTTATGTGCAAAATCTCATTGACTGTGATTCTTTACTGTTGTCAGTGTTGCTGCAGCAAGGAATCCAGGGCTTGGGCACAGAACTCCACACTGGTTCACCTGATCCCTGTCCTCTTCCTGCTCCTGATGTCAAAGGAGTGATGAATTTCATACCCTAACCTCAACCACTGACTAAACCTAGTGGTAAAGTGAGAGAGTAGAGGAGATGGAAAGAGGCATCTGGCTATAGTTCCTGTGGCCAGGTACTCATTGAAGTCTCTTCCAACTCTCACAATGACCATTAATGACTAATTAATGTCTCCCAGTGCCCCCACTGCATTACTGACTAATTTTACCAGCCTTGCCACTGCATATGGTACCCATACAGAAAAGAGAGGTCTATAGGTACCCTGTTGGCACAAGGACACTCCCAGCCTGACCAGTGGCCAAAGAATCAGGTGTGCTTTGTACCCAAGGTTGGTGATGGGCTTGAGTGTCTGTGAATCCAGCTCTGCTGGGACAATTTCCTCCCTGGCAGCAAGCATTGGAGGATGCTGGAAACTCTTCTGCCCCAGGAGAGGAGGAAGGAGACAGTTTGCAGCCTATGCTCATGGTGGCCTGCATGCTCCTCTGGCTCCTCCTGTAATTTACTGAGGCTCAATGGTTTAAAAACTGTAGCCTTGGAACAATGGATGGCATCTGGTGCTGCTACCTCAGCAGCTGCTGCTTTGTTTTTTCCTCTCTCCTGCATCAGAGCTGGCTGGGATCAGAACAAGGCAGTGATTTCTCTGACCCTGGTTTCAGCGTGAGCTTGCTTGTTTTCCTCCCACCCCACCAGCCACCTGCTTTCCCCCATGCCTTGGGAAGAGCTGGATACAAGGCAGAGAGCACTGCATAGAGAAGCAGGAAGACCCTGAGTAAGTGGGTGGGGACAGCTGAGTACCCCATGAGTGCCACTGGTTTTGCTGAGTGAAGGAATGGGGAGCAGGCAGCAAACAGCACATGCCTGGCAGCTGGGTAGAGCCAGTGCAGGGACACAGAGCTGCCTCTCCAGTCTCTCCAGCTGGACCTATGGAGGAGGACTATACTCTGCCCAGTGTTCCAAGAGCAGCTGTCTGCCTGCTGGGCCTGGAAGAATTGAACTGCCTGCTCTGTCTGGGTCTTCTCCGCATCCTCCAAGAGATAATACGATCTGTTGCAGCTGGGATATGATCTCCCAGAATCTGTTGCAGCTGGGATATGATCTCTCTCTGTCCAGGTGCTGGACAGAGGCAAGAGCCAGCCTTGCCATGAGAGACAAGCTAGCCGCACCCTCACTGGTGTGTGTCGGGGAGGCTTATCATTGCTTGGTGGTTCTGTGTTACATGACCCACTTGCAACTTTTTCTTGTCTTTTTTGAAACTGTGAAATGAGGTGCAGTAATCAAGGAGGGTTTTAACAACCATCCCAGCCCTGATATTTAAATTACAGATGGTATTTTCAGTTAGACAAGCACTCTCAGCAGGTTTAATTTAGCTATCAGTTCTGCTTTGTTCTTTAAGTGTTTCCTTAAAAACAGTGATGAATTTAAAACTTGCTCCAGAAGGAGAAGAAAACAATAAGGCATTAAAGCTGACTGGAAAAGGGGAAGAGCCTTCAGGGTTTGCTGAGTGTGCAGAGGGGAGCCAGAGACTGAGTGGATGCTAAACTCCCCCAGCACAGATGTGTGCACAGGGTGTCCATCATGTTGCTGCTTTCAGGTGTCATTTTGTGTGCCTACATGTGGGCATATGCAGTCACAGCTTGGTGCTTCCAAATGCAGTCACAGCTGGATTAATGCACCCTGTGTGTTCTGTGACTACCTGTGTGCATGCCTGCCTGCCTGCACTCCTTTGCTCCACACAGGCCCACACTTGCCCTTTCTATCCCTTTAAACATCTGTGTTCCCACTTTACCAGGGCACCCTAAATCCCCTTACGCTCATGAGCTCTCATTGTTTATTTCTTGCTTTTTCCAAGCAAGACAAGGCTGATTCTACCTCTGTTCAAAATCAAACTTAACAAGACCATAAAGAACATGCTGGGAATTACTGATTTGGTTTAAAATTGTTTTCCTACTGTCTCTGCCTTGCTTTCCCCATTAGTTACTGGATGTGCTGGTTGCTGATACACTGAGCTTGGTTTGCATGTCCTTATGGGCCTTGGGAGCTGCTGTTGATAGGGGCTACCTGTGCTGAGAAGTGGCCTGACCCCAGACCTCTTGGCGTCCCGCCCAAGAGGAGGCAGAAAGCAGTAGGGTAAGGGAAACAATGTCCCATTTGTGTTGTACAGCTGGGAGAAGTGCTGCTCTCCAAAGACTGTGTTGTCTGGCCCTCTGAATTGCAGTGGCCTGTGGGCACAACGATAACGCAAGACAAAGTTACAAGGCTGCATTTTCCAGATCGCTTCCTGATCCCTATGAATGAAACCCTGCCTGAATTTTCTGGAGACATGTGTTTCCAATCCTCTGCAGCACATGTCACAGTCCCTTTAGGTCAGAAACTTCTTCTGTTTCCTCCATACCCAGGTGAAACAGCTGGAGTTCTGCCCTACACAACTTCAGATCAACTATCACTTGTGCTACTGAAGTGTTAGGAAGCCAAATGCAACAATACAGTTTGGGAATGTCCTACTGAGGCCAGAGGTCAAAAAGAAAATGGGATCAGGAATTGTGATGTCAATACCTGGGTTTATGTGAAAGGCCTGCATGTCGCAGATCTTGGAGGGTGTAATTCTCTTGGCCATCACATTTGCTTGTGGTCCTCAGCGGGTCACTTCAGTGACAGAAGTGTGTTGTGTAAATTGAAGCCAAGGTCCTGGTCCTTCCTTGGGAGGGGCTATTATGGCACTTGTAGAAGAGCCTTTCCCCTTCTACTGAAGCCGAGCACCCGCTCCCTGTAGCTGTTGTGAGGAGCCTCCTGTATTTCTTACCAGCATAGAACAGGGCTGGACAATTTCATCACTGCTAATAGCATTTCTAGCAAGGCAAGCTACCATAATGATAAGGGTAACTTAATCTCATGCTTCAGGGATAAGCTGAGCTCAGGAGGGGAATCAGGGAGGAATTCATTTCCCCCTTCCCTGTGGCAGCTGCTTTGCACAATTGATTATTTGTGTTGAAAGGCTGATGCTTTCCATGGCACAGGGGCTGGGCTTACTCTAACAGCTGGGCTCCAGAACATCCCTGTTGCCTGCTGTCTGTCCTGGCTCCCTGGTCTGTGGCAAATGGTGAGCCAAATTTTCCTGCTGTTGTTCCAGAAGAAAGGGAAGAGGGTGATGAGGGGAGGGCAGGCACTGCCTGCCTGTGAGTCCCAGTCCCTTACAGCCTGCTGGCATATGCTGAGAGATTATGTGAGTGTTCAAGGGGGCCATGAGGAAGAGGAGCAAACTGTGAAGTTATACCCTATGAGGTATATTCCTGTGCAAGTAGCTTGGTGTAGAAAAACACATTAACAACTTTGATAGTGGTGAATTTTAATATGTCCAGCTCTGCTTTGATTTTTAACTTTGTGGGGGGAAGATGTAACCTTCAGGGACATACAATGAAGCGGACAATATGAAGCCAGGATGAGAACAACAGCTCTACTAAGACCTGTGAGCTGTGGTAAATCTAAGTCCTAGGACTTAAAAAGTCTCTTCTGTCTCCTACCTGTCATCAAAATAGAAAGGAGTTCTAATTCCTGGAGTCACATTACAAAAATTGTTCATAGTATTTATGGTGGAAACTTAATTTCAAATACCATAACTGGAGAAAGTCCTGGCTGAGTCAAAATGTAGAGGAGTCTTAGGAAGCCAAATGTGTTGCATAATTTGTTTTGTTGTACCCACAGCTCCTAAGTCCATCTAGAGGTGAATGCATTTTACTGGGGTCTGAGGAGATCTCTTAATACCCTTCTCTTACCTCAAAGAAGCAATGTAATTTAATTACCTTATTTATGCTTGTTGGGAAGTGTAAATTGTTCTAAGCTGTGGGAATGAAAGTGTTAGTATAGGATTAAAATGTTTCTGAAAATCATGAGAAGTTCGAATAGAGATTTGAAGGAGGTAGGAAAGGAATGTTGCGTTTTGTTTTTAGGAAGCCAAGTGAAACTGCACCTGCACAGATCGTAGTTAAACATATTGGTGTGATTATTGTTTAGCAGTAGAATATTTATAATGAAGGACATCAATGTTTAGAGTTTCTAGGGTACCTGTAGACAAGATCGTACATACTCGTACAAGTCTAAACTAGCCTCTAATAAACAATATAGATGTCGTTGTTTTAGTAATTGTTGCTTAAACGAATGTTAGCTGAAATAGTATAAATGTGTGCATTCTGGACAAACGGGCAGAGCTAGATTTGGGTTGCTATACCCCTAGCTCCCGCGCGCACCTAAGAAAGCGCCTGCATATAATCCATCTGTGATTATGTGTGTTCATGGATGCTAACAAAAGGGACTATAGAGAATAATTTCACACAGAATCACAGAAGCAACTAGAGTTGAAAAAGACCTTTGAGGTCATCAAGTCCAACCTATGACCTAAGATCTCTTTGTCAATCAGGCCATGGCACTGAGTGCCACATCCAGCCTTTCATTAAACACCTCCAGGGACAGAGACTACACCACCTCCCTGGGCAGCCCATTCCAATTCCTAATTACCCTTTCTGTGAAGAATTTCTTCTTAATGTCCAACCTAAACCTCCCCTGGTCCAGCTTAAGGCTGTGTCCTCTTGTCCTGGTGCTGATTGCCTGGGAGCAGAGTCCAACCCCCACTTGACTGCACCCTCCTCAGGGAGTAGAGATTGATAAGATCTCCCCTGAGCCTTCTTTTTTCCAGACTCAACAACCCCAGCTCCCTCAGTTACTTCTCACAGGACTTGTGTCCCAGACCCTTCACCAGGCTTGTTGCCCTTCTCTGAACATGTTCAAACATCTCAGTGTCCTTCCTAAAATGGCAGGCCAGAAGTGGACACAGCACTAGTGCTGCAGCCTCACCCGTGCCCAGTACAGGGGGAGGTTCTCTGCCCTGGTCCTGCTGGCCACACCATTCCTGGCCCAGGCCAGGATGTCATTGGCCTTCTTGGCTACATGGGCACACTGCTGGTTCATGTCCAGTCTGCTAT
>VYXF01002653.1:423029-454287 GCA_013397295.1 Polioptila caerulea | reverse complement strand
GACTCCAAGTTAGAAATACAATTTATTAGGAAAAGGGAAAAAACAAAATACATGCTATAATACAAAGGAAAAAAAACCACTGGCAGAGTCAGAATACAACCTGACACCCTGTTGGTCAGGGTGTTGGTAGCAGTCCAGTTGGAATGGCGGCTGCAGTCCTCCTGGAGTGGCAGATGTACTTCAGTTGGAGCAATGATCCTGTAGAAGGGTATAGTCTTCCTCTGAAGATCCAGTGGAAAAGGTAGCTGTTCCTCTGGGAATCTGGTGGGAAGGCTGCTTGTTCTGTCCCAAACCCCAGCTTATATTCAGGTGGGGATGCTTAAATCCTCCCCCCTGGGCAGAGCATCTCATAATGGGCTGATATCATTCTATGAGTCATGTGGGGGGTCCATTAAACAGAAACGGCTCCCATCTCTGAGTCATTCGGTCAGGCATTGATGGGCCCATTAACAGGACATAAGGAAGAACAATGGCCCTCCTTGTTTCAACAGCTCTTCAGGATAGGAATAGAATACATCTTTATATTGTAACCTAGGACACCAGCCACTCTGCCCTAGCCTGTAGCACTACAGGAGTTGTTGTGGCCTGTGAAGTGCAGGACTCAGCACTTGGTCTTGTTAAACCTCATACTGTTGGATTCTGCCCCTGGATCCAGCCTGTCCAGGTCCCTCTGCAGAGCCCTTCTACCTTCCAGCAGATCGACACTCACTCCCAGCTTGGTGTCATCTGTAAATTTGCTGATTGTGGACTCAATCCCCTCATCCATATCATCAATATGAGAACTGGGCCGCACACTAATCCCTGGGGGACACCATTAGTGATTGGCTAGCAACTGGATGCAGCACCATTCACCACCACTCTCTGGGCCTGGCTATCAGCCAATTCATCTTCCCCCAGTGAAGATGTACCTGTCCAAGCTGTGGGCTGCCAGCTGTTCCAGGAGTATGCCATAGGAGACCTTGTCAAAGGTTTTGCTGAAGTCCAGGTAGACACATCCACAGCCTTCCCAGCATCTACCAGGCAGGTCACCTGGTCATAAAAGGAGAGTAGGTTGGTCAGGCAGGACCTGACCCTCCTAAATCCATGCTGCCTGGATTTGATCTGGCCATCCTGTAAATGCTGTGTGATGGCATTCATGGTGATCTGTTTCACAATCTTGCCAGGCACTGAGGTCAGGCTGACAGGCCTGTAATTTCCTGTATCCTCCTTCTAGCCCTTCCTGTGGATGAGGTGACATTAGCACCTGCAGTCTTCTGGGACCTCCCCAGTAAGCTAAGACTGATGCTAAATAATGGAGAGAGGCTTGATGAACTCTTCCATCTGCTCTCATCCCCCTAGGATGGATCCCATCTGGTCCCACAGACTTGTGAGCATCAAAGTGCTTCCTTCTGGATTACAGAGGGGCTGTTCTGCTCCCTGTCTCCATCTCCCAGCTCAGGAGGCCAGTTGTCCTTAGGACAACCTGTCTTTCTGTTGAAAACTATAAGAAGGTGGCAAAACTATAAGAAGGTGAGGCAAAGAAGGTGTTAAGTACCTCAGCCTTTTCTTCATGTTTGGTAACCTTCTGTTATTAGTTGAGAATTAACCACAAAGTGATGTAGCTCAGCCATATTGAGTTTTCAGACCTTTCTGACAGGGTGGGAGTTCTCACTAGAAAGACCTGGCTAGATCTGGAGAGAGCAGATGTCTGGCACACAGTGGGAGAAAGATGTCAGCAGTCAGTCATCTGCCTGAGTCCTCCCACTGTACTCCATGACTATGCCTTTAAATGGATTTATTTCCTTCAGTGCTTGATTTGGATAGGATCAGGTGGTAGAGTTGTTTCAAGGTCTGTAAGTGGGCATTTGAGACCTTGAAAATGAAATGACATCTTCAAGAGCCATGCAGGGAAACCATGCAGAGCAACTTTTTATTTATTTATTTATTTATTTATTTACTAACTTACTTCTAGGAGAGAAAACCCTATGCTCAGCTATGCTAGTCCTGGAGGGTGGGGTGGTGGGGGCACAGGAGGCAGAAAAGCATTTTTATTCATTTTTACCTAGTAACAAGTGTGAATTATTCGTGGAGCTCCACTGACTTAGTGTCAGGGTAAAGATTTCCTGTTCATTATTTACTGATCTCTTCAGTAACATTACTTATTTTCTTCTTTTTCCCCCTTTTTTTTTTCTTTTCTTTTTCTTTCTTTTTCTTTTTTTAAATTAACTTGGAATCTCTCTAGGAACAGGAGAAGTTTGGTCCCCGGGACTTTCAAGGAGTCCTTTGTCATGTACCTTTGTTATTTATTCTTTATAATGAAGCTTCTAAGAATTAATTCCTAAGAAAGACAGTGTAAAGAAACATCCCTATCAATTAACAGTCTTCAGAGCTGTGTTTAAAAGATTTCCAGGTGACAAATAAGTGCCTCAGTGGACTCTAAGTTAATTGACACATTATGTGATTGATGGTAGCTACTCTGGTGTTGAAGCTGTCCTTGATGTCTATCACCTGGTTCCTTCTCTGGTTGTGAACACGGGATGAGAAGACTGCAGTGAGATGCACAAAAGCCCTGGTGACCACACTAGGTAGAAGCCCAGTATCTCAGCCTGGGACTAGGTCTCTTTAGAGGTTACCAATCCCCAAAGAACCAAGGATATTGAAGTAATACCTTCAGATTTTTTGACATTCACTTGCGTTCTTGCACATGCCAGGAGGAACACTGAGTTTGCTTTGCACTGGAGTTTTGCTCTTTTATCTCTCTATTTCCAGCCCTAGCACTTTGTACAAGCACTGGTGTTGCAAACCCTGTGTGTTGTGTTTTTTTATGGGACATCTGCTATTTTCTAAAGGTTCTATTCATCATTTTCTAGTGACTTGCAGTTACATATAGGGTAGTTTCTCCAGATCTCTTTCTGGGTAGAACTGTGATAGTATCAAGTATTTAACTGGACTGTGGGGTCTCTGAGACCAGCCTCAGACTCCTGATTCCCTGTGCAGACGAGCCAGGTGCTACCATGCATATTAATAAAGATGAGCTTCCTGTGGAGCCAGCCAGGGTGGGTTGGGATGATGAACAAGGAAGAAAAGACCCAGGGAGGGGAGTGATTGCTGCTGTCATGGTCAGGATGGGTCAGAGGGAATTGCACAGCAGGCATTACTGCAGATGAGGCTGTGAAACAGACCCTATGTAGCATTGCTCTGGCAAGCAGGGCAATGTCTGGAGCAGAGCCCTCTCTCTGGGACACTAAGAATGGGGAGGAGACACTGTGGCTCTCTGTATGGGTCTGTATATGTCTCTATGGCTGTGCTCAGGCTGTTGTATGTTACATGCCATTTTTGTGCTTTGGTTTCTGCTTGCTGTACAAGCTCTGTCTGCAAGAACAACTCAGCAGGACTTGCTCCCAGGAAATCTTCATAAGGACTTTTGAAAGACCAGAAGAGCAAAATGAATGGAGGCGTGTTCACAGTCCAAAGCAAGGTATCAGTTCATCTGGACAGGAATTACTTCCAGCTTGGCTACCCCGCCTTCTCATATCTGGGATCATTTGACTTTTGAAGGAGTGAATGCAAAGGAAGGGTTTGAAAGCAGCCTGGAAAAGCTTGGCCAAGGTAATGGCATACAAGTTATGAGGAAATTAGCAGCACCTCCAGCTCTTGGTTGGCTCCAATGTTCTCTGGAGATGCAGGTGAGCTGCCTGACCAAGCTGCATAGTAGGAAGGACAGGAAAGTGGCCAAAATTCAATTATCCGGGCAGTTCAAGGGTCTTTGCAGGCAGCCACTCCTCATGTATGTGTAGGGGAAAGTTGTAGTGTTGCTGATGGGCGTCACCATAAGGAAGGAAACTCAGTGGCTGAAGTGGCTGAAGCCTGGTGGTTCTGGGCTCAGGGTGTTCACTGGCATTGAGTCAGGGGCTGAGCAGCACAGGATGGGCTTCTAGTATCTATCCAGACATGTCACTATCCAGCACTGCGCTGCTCTCTAATAACAGGTAGTGTGGTCTCCTTTTTTTGCTTCATGTGGCAGACACTGTCTAGACACTCCTGAGTATTTTCTATCTATTTCTCTGCCTGCTGGACTGTCCTAGGGTGACATTATGATGCTTGTATCCCCATTTGTGTGTGCTATACTGGATATGTTCTGTGCCTTTAAGAAAGACTCTGAAGAGCAAATGTTTTGTTTGGGTTTTGCTATCAGTCTCTCCCCCATGGCTGGCGGGACACTGGCAGAGATGGGGCAGTACCTAGTGCTGTTTTCCGGGTTTGTTTTTGCTCTTGCTTTTGCTTTTTGCTTCTTGCTCTCGCTTTGGCTTCTGCTTGCTACTGCTTGCTCTTGCTTCTTCTCTTCATTAGCTAGTTTAGCTAAACAGTCCAAATTCCTTCCTGGACTGTTTCTCCTTTTCCTTTGGTGGACTCCTCGAACCTGCTCCGGACTGGGACCTGGGAACACCGGGCGTTTGCACCCTGTGTCCTGCAAGCAGCTGCCCCAGCGCCGGAGGGAGTGATAACAGCGCGACCACCCCCGAGAGAGAGAGACTGTCTGAATTTGTCATCTTTTTCAGAGCAGTGGAAGAGTGGTGTCATCTGGTATTGTTCATTTTGTGTGCTGGGGGGTACTGTGCCTGTTAAATAAACAGGTTGTTTCCACTTTTCTCTGAGGAATTCTTTCCGAACCGGTTGGGGGAAGGGGCCGTGGGGGTTTGCTTTCTGGAGAGGCTCCCTTTGGAGATTCTCTCCCAAATTTGCCCTGAACCAGGACATGGACATAACAACCCTTTGGAAACTTTCTGCCACACAGGGATGTGCAGCAGTATGTGCTCAGGGAGTAAGATCTTGTGCACATTCCTATCTGCTGGGAATTGTTACTGAGGGAGGTAGACTTTGACGGTGGAAATATCATGGAAATTACTTGGAAATGAGACAAAATATCATTCATTTTGCATGCAGGTAAAAAGCATAGTAAATGAAAGGATTAGGTGGAGTATGCATGAAGGGAGAGTTCTTGTCCTGACCAATAGTTTAAAATTCCCAGACAAGTGAGTGTTAGTGTTGCATGTACAAACACTTGAACAGACTTTCCAAGAAATTATTCAAATGACTAGTTTATTCTAGTTGCAGTTGAGCGGAAGGTCAGAGTTAAATGTAACTGAAACTTATGCATGTATAGTAATTCATAGGTTTTTTTAATTCAAAATGTTTAAACTCTGTCCTTAGCACAATGACATGAGGGAGAATAAAAAACTTCTAAGCCCTGTCTGCTTGGAAGAATTGTATTTGTCATACTGAAGTCAGAAGAATTGTCTCTGTTGTGCTGAAGGCATAACAGTTGAAATACTTTTTCTGTATGTGTGCTTACTGTGATGAAACTTCCATTCCAAGTGGCCTTGTGCTGTGTTGGAGGCTGTACAAAGCAGTGAGCAAGGCTTGAATAGGGAGGCAACGTGGTTCGGGACACAGATCTGTGGGCATGGACATGTGGCTGTACTCAAAGACTTTCTGTGTGACAGGCTAATATCTCTGCCATCCCTGTTCTTAAATAGGGATAATGGCTCATGGAAGATAATAAAATATGCTAATAGTTCAAAAGCACATAGGTATTTCATGCCTCATGTTCTTGGAGCAAGCACCATCTAGATATAGGTCAGGGGTTAATGAATCTTTTGCTTTTTTTTTTTCTTTTAATAAATATGATCTTGCCTTTTAGGCTTATGTGCTTGTATCAGAGCCCCTTTCTTCACCTTTTTTTCATCCATACTGAATCCCAAACTCTCTGCTGAGAAAAGAAGTACTAACCTGCGTGATTGTCTGTGAGCAACATCTTTTCTGTAATGAATGTGTCAAACCATAAGTACTGCAGCTTCTCATTTCTTTGAATTGAAGCACTCAATGGCAACAAATCAGCATTGTTTCCTCTGTTTTATCTGGTTTTCCTCATAAATGCTGCTACAATTAAAATATAAAGGAATCCTGTGCTTCTTCTCCTGTGCCACATTTTCAGCATCCCCTTCCCCAGGTGGGGTAGCCAATGCCATGAGAGTGCATCAGGAAAGATTAGTGTTCCCTGCCCTCTTTGAAAGTCTCATTTCAAGGGTCCTACCTCAGATATTCCAGCAAACAGCCTCCTGAGGTGTCATTGAGGAGCTTGTGTTGCCTCTGGGGATCCCCAGACCCAGGTGTGCCAGTTAACTCCCCTCAAGCAAGTGTCAGAGTCTTGATAGTAAGAAAGAAGGGTCAGTGGTGTGTGCTGGTCCAGACTCCTCCCAGACAGGATGGCATCCTTCAGAATTGGCCCAAGACAGAACACAAAGAGGAGTGTTTTCATATTTATTTCAGTGATTTTGGATCAGTGAATTATCCCTCTGCCTCTGTCCACTTCTGCCTGGTCCTCTCACATCTGAATGCTGTGTTTCATTATGTTGTGCCCATGATGTTGTTTGCTTACCAACGAGAGTTGCCTTGGACAGGCCAGTATGCATCTGCCACTGCTGGGTGCCTTGAATTTGATGTAGGCCCTGAAGGCACTGTGGGATGTGTGGAACTGTGCCCTCTGCTCTGCCCAGCCCATTGATAGTGGGTGACAGAGTGCTGCACGGATTGGGGGACACAAGCATCTGACAAGGGCAATTTGGGATGCTGCTTGATTTCTTAAAAAGTTGCCTAGAAATCAAACTCAATATTGCTGAACTTCACCGGGTCTGCAGTGCAGAACTTGCTGCACGGGGAAAAGGATTTTTAATTTTTATTACTATTTAATACTTTTTTTTCTCTCTTACAAGAAATAACTCACTTTTCAGCTGTTGGAGAAGGTAGTAATTGATCTAGAGCTTTGCAGTTTGCCTTCCAGAATGGTTTTATTCTTTATGTAAGAATAAAATTCTGTTAGGTCAAATACACAGCAATAAATACAAGAAGTACATTAACTTTAATGTATTGGATTATTCTATTTGGTGTTGACAGGGGAAAAATGAAGATTTAATTCCCCTGGCAATGCAGACAAAGAAAATCACTTTCCTTGCCCATGCTTTTTTTCTGTTAAATCATTTTTGTCTGTCAATGCTGGTGATGTAGGCTTTGGTGGAGTTTAATTTTACCTTTTTTTTTAACCTGCTGTGAAAATAAGAAGTGTTTTCTCCAAGTAAATTGTTCACAAATGCTCTCAATACCTTTCATTTCTAGCTGTTGCAGACTCCTTCCCTAGTGAGCTGTGCAGAGCTCTCAGTATTGTCAGAAAAAGGGGGATTGTCATGAGTTGGCATGGTAGGGTGTGTTTTAGCTTCACTCTCCCATACAAGTGGAACAGTGACTCCAGAACAGTTGTTCTGCTTTTTCCAGGTATGTTGGTGTTGGTTTCTCTTCCTACCCTGAAGCTTCTCAGCTAAAACCAGGATTTTCTTTTCCATGCCAACTATTTTTGTGATGTACCACTACACTTCAGTGGCACCCTTCCGTACCACAACATCTGTTGCACCTTTCCTTGTGTCCCACACTCCAGTGCTGTCTTAGAGCTCCCATACAGTGGTGAATGTACCCAGCAGTGCATGAATGACTCCCAAGTGTTATTCCTCACAGTGCTGAAGTCTTTCATCAGGTCTCATAGTCAGTCCTTGTGCTGAGTCATCCCTCCTTTTTCTGGGAGAGCAGTGACATTAGAAACTTTCCCCACAATCCTTGCCTTTTCACAGATTTCTGTTCTATATTGGAAAAATGACAGATAAGTTGAGGCAGGAATTACTTCCTTTCTTGTCATCATGGCAGACAGGTGGAAGATGGCTCTGCTATGGACCAGGCAAATAGCAGAAAGACTGCAACAGGGATTTTGTCTGGGTGAGATAGGAAACCTCTCCACATGGTGGAGGACAGTAACAAAGGACTTGCAAGGGTAAAGGCTTTCTAGCCATAAATCTTTGAGAAAAGGCTGGATGAATCTGTGTCAGGAGAGATGTACAGGTGGGAAGGGATCTGCATTAGACAGAGAGAAGGGAATTTGGAGCAGGCAGACTTGGGTTGTATGATTGGAAGTGTGTGTGTTGGTTCCAAAGCATCTCTCTCCTGTGTGCAAACTGGCAGGAGAGACTGGGGAAAAGCAAGGTAGAAGTGTCTGTGTGGGTCACTGAGTCTTTGCAGTATTTTTATCTGTCCAGGCTGTTACCAATAAGCTGGCCTCCTGCACCAGCACACAGACTCTGTCTGATTGTATTTGTCTGAGAGAAGAAAGACTTCAAGATAATCCTGCTGACAATTAATTGGTTTTTGTTCAGCAAGAATGAACAAGATCTCATCTTAATCTGTTTCATTATTTCGCCTTGTATAGCATAGTCAACACAAGATTAGGTTTAATTTTCAAATAAAATGCAAAATCATTACTCATCTCTGGATCAGGATTTTATCTGTTTCATTTTGCAGTTCTTCGTGTGTCAATATTAGTGAGAGGCACTGTGGTGAGGTAGAAATAGCACTGCTTGACTTCAGGACCTTTTGCAAGGATCGCAAGTAGCAGAGCTCTGATACCATCTTTTCTCTACCCTCAGCTCTTCAGAAAAGAAGCTTTGTGCTCAGGGAAACTTGGATATACATATCCCACTGTGTTTCAGTGCTTCAGAATATTGTACATCTGCAATGTGCTCTGTGGGATGCATGTCACTGCCAAAGTTTCTTCCCCTCCCTGTCAATGCCCAGCTCCTGTTCCTGCTGGAGTGAGAGGCGTTTCCCCACGATCCAAAAGTCCAACAAGCGCTCTTATGGCTTTATTGCAGCCTCTCTGGAAGCACTGATTGCACTGTGGTTAATGGGTCTGCACAGATACCAGCTCCAGGTGAGTTGTTCTGAGTGCCTGCAAAGGAGGTCAGCCAAGGGCATGTCTGATGTATCTGGGACTCCTGCCTGGTTGGGGAGGGCTGCAGAGATCTGCATGCAGAGGAGGTGGGCAGAGGGGTTGTGAGTGTGTGGGACTGGTGCACCGGGAGACACAGACAGTCCTGCTGCTCTGGGTGAGACTCTTCTGAGTCTTGTGGGCTGCATTAAAGTTAGAAAACACTCTGCAAGGAGAAGCATGTTACTAATTTGAGTCATACTTCAATGGTCTAGGATAGTATTGAACAAACCGTGCTGCTTCTACTTGAATTTGAAAGGCCGTGGTCTATGTTCAGGCAGCTTTCAGCCTTTTAAACTGCTCTAATTACTGAAGTTTAAAGGGCTGCCTGCATCCAATAGAGGTGTGTTGTGTCTGCTGCCTAAGAGGCAATGATCCTCCCAAAATGTGTATAGGTGACTTGGATGGCAGGGATAAGCATTAGGGTCTGTGCAGCAAAGGCTGCACTGCGAACCATGACAGCAGGCACTGCAAGAGGATGAGAAGAAAACACTCATTCAAGCCTAAGCTGTAGCTGGAAAGAACAAGGTGCAGGGCTCAGAAGTAGACCCAAAACACAGCATCCAGCCTGGCACAACATCTCTTGTGTGTTGCTTGGCATGGAAAGACCTGGCAACAACAGCAGCTCCTGCCTGCAGCCCGAGTGCCCTCTGCTGTTACTGCTCAGGGACTTGAGGGGGATGACACAGCCTCCAGCTGTGCCTGCCTAGCTGTGTCTGGCTTCTCTGTAGCTGTGACATCTTTTCCTCAAGTGTCAGTCTTGACCATGAGTATGTTGTTCTGATATGGCGCGTTCCGCAACGAACTCATGAGAGCGACCTGAGCCTTGGCACCCGGAAAACACTGCTAGAGATTACTGACAAAAAAGGTGAAGGGACGGGTCTTTGTTTGAGTATCCAAAGACTGCTTATTCCAGGGACGAGAACAGCCTCAAATGAATTCAGGGAGAAGAACTAGATTGGGCTTAGGGCACAGGGTTAAATACGTGGCAAAAGGGACGGGTCTGAGGATTGAGGTCCAATAGGGACAAGAGGAAAGTGGTGCAGGGGAGAGGCTAAAGACCAAGAGAACCAATGGGATAACAAGGGTGGAGCAATGTGGCAAAACAGAGCCAATGGGGGTTAAGAGAAGGAAGAACATTCTATGAAGGGTACATAAATGGTAAATGGGGGCTGAACAAGGGTGATATCAATTTTTACAAACCATTAGAATACCAGAACCCAAAAGGTATTAACATATGACTGCAAAGGCCTGTGAGAATAAAGTTTTCCTCACCCTAATCTAGAGGGGCATCTCTCCTCTCTTGTGTTGTCCCTTTCAGGGTTGAGACATTTTTGTAACAGGCCTCTGGGCCTCCACAATTCCCCCTTTCTGTTTAATCAAGAAAGAACCCCCATGGTTCTTTGCAGACACTTGACACAAGACAACACAATCAACACAGTAATAACACTTAACAGAGTCCAAAGAACAGTCTTAACTAAAGACAGAAGCCAACTCTTAAGTCCAGAGTACTTGAAAAGCTCGCTGAGCCAGTCATTGTTGCTCCCCGTTTGGATTTTCTTCACTTGATCCTTTGAGAACTGGATGCTTTGATGTATGGAGTAATTGTGTGATAAGTTGAAGCAACGTGTGCCTTCAAACTCCTAGCAGCCATGTCTGTGAGTAAGCAGCAGATAGTCAACAGCTGCTCTATTCTGCAGGGTAGCATGTTCGATGGTTTACTCATGTTTGAGCAGGCCATTCAATGCAACCAAGGTAGCACTGGACTGTTTACTAATCCAACACTCTAAATGGGTTAATTCCCCATGAGTCTTGGCTTCAGCCACCCCTGGTAGAAAAATGGAGGCTACAACTCTCTTTCCGTAACTTCAATTCTTGATTTGTTCATCACAATTTTCATCAAATTTGCTAAGTGCTCTCTTTTTTCAGTCTGATTTATCTTTCCAATAAATAGATTTCCAATAAATAGAAGATTTCTCTTTCCATCTTTGTAATACTGGGAGTGAGGATAGCAAGCCATCCAATACTACAGTGACCTCCCTTTAGGTAAGCTGGGATCCCATTCCATGCTTGATCCCCACAGATAAGGAATACACCCTTTGGTAAGTTAAGGGGATGAGTACCAGACCATGAGATGACAGGAGATGTACCGGCTGTATTGGAACCAATGATTTGCTTCCCTTTACACTGTACAGTGGGGAGTGGCATCTTTTCTGGGAATAGCCTTTTCGTGCTGCTTCCACTTGAATTTGAAAGGCCGTGGTCTATGTTCAAGCAGCTTTCAGCCTTTTAAACTGCTCTAATTACTGCAGTTTAAAGGGCTGCCTGCATCCAATAGAGGTGTGTTGTCTCTGGCCTCATTATTCCATACTCTCCTACTGTGGGGCAGACAACTCTGTGTCTCTGAAACTTCATAGCAGAAGGCCTGTCAGTATCTTTTCTTCCCAAGGGAAAGCTTCTCACTTTCCCAAGAGAAGTCCTGTAGATAAACTCTCCACACAATATTCTTTTTCAAAACAACAGGTGGTGTTTTCCATCCGTTTTTCGTAACATAGAATAGATTGTTTCTCTTACTTAGCCAATGGTAATAGAGGACGTGGTGTTCCTATCCCTCCAGCACTTTTTAATTAGTGAAGTGCCTTATATAAGGTGTTTCATTTTGTTAATAAAATCTCTCTTGTTAGCCTTCTGATGAACTGCAACTGGAGTCTGTGTGTTTCTGTTCATGACTAACAGCAACATCTGGTGACAGCCTGACGTGATTTCAGCAGCTGCTCGGAAAGGTATTTTTCTAACCTGAAAAACCCCAGAAAAGGACCAAGTATCCATTGGGGGGTCACTCTTGGCTGTGCGGGCTTTCTGCCTTCCCACAATTCTCCTTACAAGGAGATGATCATTGATTGGCGGGGCATTTTCCCTGGGTGGGAAGCACAGACAAACAGATAGTTGCAGAACTTGGAGCTCTAAGTAGCCCAAATTAAAATTATAAGAAATATGATTCCTTTAACCCCAGTAGAGGAACTCCTTCTCCAAATATGGAAAGATATTCTGCAGTTCCCTGATGGACAATTGAAAGCATTATATCTTTGGGGAAAAGGACATGGATTTATCCAAAATGCCGATGAAGCATCTTTAACTTGCTGGCAACTGGTTTTGGACAGCCTGTTGGAGGCATTGTGCTCTGGAGATACGGAGATAACGGGCTTGATTGCAACATGAAGGAAGCTTACCAAAATGCTAGAAGGTTATACATACAGAGAGGGGAGGCAATTGATTCAGATTGCGAGGGTGCTGGCAAGGTGCCATCTGAGGCTGGGACCGTCTCTGACCTTGATTGTGCCTCAGAGGATGTGGCTGGTCCAAAAGAGGCTGATCTCATCTCTTTTTCGGACCAGCCCAGTATTCTACCAATCTGCTGCACTGACTACGGGTCCAAGAGGCGGGTTGTATGCGCAGGGGAGAACTGCACGACTTCTGAATATATTCCCTGCCCTGCCTGCCTGTCATTGCGGTTTTCCATGCTAGGAGGGCAGGGAAATTGCGGGCAGACACCCATCCTCTGAGCTTTTCCAGTGATGGGGGCCGACGGGAGGCCAGGGACCCCACCCCAGTTGGTACTGGAGTCCGAGTCACATACAGGACCATCTATGGCCTGTCCAAACTGTGGCTTTCCCATCCCTCCCCCCACTAACTCTGGGGTGCCGACCACCACGGCTACACAGATGAACACGGCTGCTGACGCAGACGTGGTGTGGCGCCAGGCTCTGAGGGTTTGCTTCGAGGGGCATGTCCCATTGCTGCCCAAAAAGGGGTCGTTTTCTGTTGCGGTGCATGTTTTGTACTTATTTACCATGGTTTTCTACTTTTGTGGTTTGTAATATGTTTTATACTTTTGTAATGGTTCGTTCCAGTTTCCCCCCATGTTCTCAAGTTCGTTTAGTCCTTTGTATCCCCAGTTTCTATTTCTGTCCCTAGCTACCACCTCCCTCTGCCCCATGTATGGGCATTCCCCTCCCTTATTCCAGACCCTTCCCTGCCAATCCTCCCCCAGGTCCAATCCCAGTGCAGCATGCCCCCTGCACACTCCTTGCATGCAGGGATCACGAGCCCTGCATGCTCCCTTGACTCTCCCTATTGGTCGCCGCAATGTATCCTTTCCCGGTTACAATATAAAAACCCTCTCCCTGAGCACCCACTTCGAAGGTTGCCTGTCCCTGTCCCTTCAATAAAGTCCTGCTTTGCCCTGCGTCCTGGCTTTATTGGATTCATCATACCGGCGCCTTCCTCCCTCGTCCCTTGCCATGCGCCCTCGGCGTTCCCACTGACGGACCCCCGCAAAGGCACAGCGTTTCCCCCACGCTGGTTAGCCTTAGCTGCGCCTGGGATCAAACCAGCCTTCCTGGGGCGGCCCACTCACGTCGCGCCGCGGCAGTGAAGCTAGTCGGGGTGAATTCCGGAACGTGGTGCGTCAGTTTTCAATCTTGTCAATGACTCTGTCGCTCATGGGAGCTGCAGCAGCTGCGAGAATCGCGGCCAGAGCTGCCCCTGTCGCTCCGGCCAGGGCTGGGGCAGTGGTGGCGGGATCAGCCTCCCTGCTCAAGCACGAGGGCGACCCCAGTGCCCATGCACAGCTGGCAGAGGCACAGGGTGGTGGTGGCTGTCACGAATCGTCAATGCAAATCAACTCTGCCCCTTTCCAGCCGACTCCCCCACTTGGCCCCACTCCCCCTGCCCGTGAAGGCAGGGCCTGCCACTGGCCAGCTCGCTGGGCTCTTGGCGCCGGCCCCGCTCCCCCTGCCCATGGAGGTGGGGCCCACCGCCAGCCAGCTCACTGCCCTCTTGGGGCCAGCCTCACTACCCCTACCCATGAAATTGGGGCCCACCGCTGGCAAGCCTGGCCCACTCCCAGCACCGGTTCTGCCCGTGGGGCTAAGACCCGCCCCCAGCCAGCCTACTTTCCCTCCTCCTGTCCAGTTGAGTCTGGGAGGGGGGGCCCATTTTTCCCCTTGTTGGGTTTGGCTGTGTCCACCACGTCCCTGTTTGCTGAGGGAGGCTCCCTCATTGGTCACGTGGGAGCCACCCCACGTTGCGAAAGTGCCTCGGAGATTTGGAACAGCTGCTGCTGTTGACGCTACTTCTGCAGCCACGGCTGTTGCCCCACTCCCTGCCACAGGTGGTTCTGCCCTGGTGACTGCTGTTGCGGCCTCACCTGCACCACCCCATGCTACTGCGGGTCGTGCAGCTGCTGCCTCAGCGGCCCCACTGCTTTTCACCATGAGAACAAGTGGTGAGGTGCTGGGGCCTGGGTACCAAGGGCTCTTCTCTTAGCAGCCATTGGACACTGAATCCACGCCAGGTCACAGTTCGTCCAAAGGATCCCAGATGTTTCTAGGACACTGTAAGTAAAAAAGCCTTGAAAATGAGAAACTGGGACCTGGTAGAAGATTTAGGGGGGTTGAAAATTACCTCTCTAGCCTTACAGATGCCAGAGGGGACAAGGAATCCTGGTTCATGGATGTGGACCCCATACTGATGTCTGCCTCTGCTTCTTTGACATCTAGCAACCTCGGTCAAGAAGATAATGGCACCCTACAAGGGGCTATTCAGGCTTTTCCTGTATTTAAAGCTACTCCTGGAACCGGTCACGCTGATAGTCATGAGGTTATTGCGTGGAAAGCTGTGATGGAAATCCAAGATAAGGTCGCTAAGCATGGTTTAGGGTCTTCTCAGGTGAAAGAGCTAATCAGGGTCATCAGTGCTGACTTGCTGTCACTATATGGTATCAGACACCTTGCTCAGGCATTGTCTCAACTTGTCCAGTGTGAGGTATTTGAAAACAGATGGAGACTGTTGGCTGAAAGGGTTGTAGTACAAAGCATCCAATTGCCTCCGCAAGATCCCAGGCATGGCTTGAGGGTGGAGGCTCTGTTAGGAGCCGATTCTGTTAGGAATAGCCGGTTGTGCTAACCCTGACTTCCAAGCCACCTGGAATGTCCATGTCCTGGACCAGTGTCAGAGGACAGGCATGTCAGTAGTGATAAAGACCATTGAATTGGCTGAGCCCAAACAGAGATTTCGAACTATTGCTCAAGGGCCAAAAGAACTATTCTTACAACTCATTGAGAAAATTGCTGCAGCCTTGGAAAATCAAATAGAAGATGACAATTTGAAGTCACTCATGTGTACGCAACTGGCAAAGAGTAACGCAAATGCAGATTGCAGGAAGATCATAGAGGCCCTCCCTGGAGAGGCTTCAGTGACAGACATGGTTCAGGCCTGTGCCAACGTAGGCACCACAGATCATAAAGTGGCTGCCTTAGCCATGGCTTTGCAGTCCTCTGGGAAGGGACCCAAAGGCAAACAGCAGAAACAGGTGAATGCACAACCCAGCAAAAAGCAGGGGACAAAAGAACAAGAAGGAAAAACTCGCTTGTTTTTGTGTGCTTGGTATGGCAAGCCAAACCACACTGCAGATGTCTGTATGGCAAAATTTCATGCCAAAGGTCAGCCTTTACCTGGCTCAGGAAACGGGAATAAGAGCGCTCAGGGGAAGGGCATGCAGACAAAAAATCTTCCTCAGGTTCCAGTGCCAGTGCAGGCCTGATCAGCTAGCTCATAGCCAGTACCCATGGCTCAGCTGGACTTGACATCACACAGCATCAACAGTCATTTTAGACTCCTGTAAAGTGCACCAAGTTCCTCTGAATGCTTATGGACCACTGGGTGAGGGAAAAAGTGCATTCCTCATGGGGAGGTCTAGTGCCACCCTCCAGGGTATCATTGTGCATCCAGGGGTCATTGATGTGGACTTTACTGGACAAATTTGTGCCATGGTTTCCACACCCACCCTCCCTGTCACTATCTCCAAAAAGATTCGTATTGCTTAATTTGTGCCTTTTGAGTCTTCTGTTTCTAGGACAGAAGTCATGGAGAAGGTTGCTTCAGTTCTACTGGACTGCCTCAAGTCCTCTGGACTGTAACCCTTTCTGACAAGTGTCCTGAAATGCTGTGTACTCTGTGCCTCCCCGGTGCCACCTCGTCGGAGATTTGCCTTTGAGGCCTGTTTGACACGGGCATGGATGTGACCATCATCACTTTGTCTGTGTGGCCTCCTGAGTGGATCCTGTGGAATCTCCCATTGCAGGCTTGTGTGGAATAGTGCAATGCTTCAGGAGCCAGCAGCCTGTGATGATCACAAACTCAGAGGGACAGACAGCTATGGTTCGGCCTTCCGTCACTATAACTGTGGCCAGCCTCTGGGAGTGGGATGTGTTGGCGAATTGGGACAGATTTTTGATGGGAGCCACTGTGTCCTATGCCAATAAAGGACACGCAGTGTCCTATGCCTTCCTTTATGGTGGCTGGTGGATGAACCCGTCTGGGACAGCCAGTGGCCCCTGACTGAAGAAAAATTGGTTGCCCTTTGAGAATTGGTTCAGGAGCAGTTGGACCAGGGTCATCTGGAATTTTCTACCAGTCCCTGGAACACCTCTGTCTTTTGCATTAAAAAGAAATCTGGGAAATGGAGGTTGTTACAGGACCTCCAGAAAGTCAATGCTGTGATGGAAAGCATGGGGGTGCTGCAACCTGGTATGCCATCACCCACCATGCAGATTGGCCAGTTCTCATCATTGATCTGAAGGATTGCTTCTTTACAATTCCTTTGCATCTTGATGACAAACGAAAATTTGCCTTCACAGTGCCAGCAATTAACAATGCTGAATCTGCACAGAGATATCAATGGACAGTATTGCCTCAAAGCATGAAAAATTCTCTGGCCATTTGCCAATAGTATGTGTCCCAGGCCTTGTCTGGAGTTCGTAAGCAGTTTCCTGATGTCCATTTGTACCATTATATGGATGATAACCTGGTGGCAGCATCCATTCAGGATGAGCTGCTTAGCATACAGCCTCAGCTGCTCGATACTTTGCATTCTTATGGGCTTCAGGTAGCTCCAGAAAAGGTTCAAGAGCAACCTCCTTGGAAATATTTGAGAGTAAAAATTTTGGAAAAAACAATTCAACACCAAGAGGTGCAGTCTGATAAGACTCTGAATGATGCACAGAAATTGTTGGGTGTCATTAATTGGTTACATCCTTATTTGGGACTGACCACGACACAATTGCCCCCGCTGTTTGATCTCTTAAAGGGGGACCCTGATTTGAAGTCACCTTGCGCATTGACTCCTGAGGTGTGATGAGTGCTGGAGACGAGGCTCCAGATCTTCAGGCCCATATTTGCCATTTGGGATAGTGTATATATAAACATCCTCAATTTGTGTAGAGACTGTGCTTACCAACTGTCTCTGGGTTCCAGGTTGGACCTNAGGTGAATGCACAACCCAGCAAAAAGCAGGGGACAAAAGAACAAGAAGGAAAAACTCGCTTGTTTTTGTGTGCTTGGTATGGCAAGCCAAACCACACTGCAGATGTCTGTATGGCAAAATTTCATGCCAAAGGTCAGCCTTTACCTGGCTCAGGAAACGGGAATAAGAGCGCTCAGGGGAAGGGCATGCAGACAAAAAATCTTCCTCAGGTTCCAGTGCCAGTGCAGGCCTGATCAGCTAGCTCATAGCCAGTACCCATGGCTCAGCTGGACTTGACATCACACAGCATCAACAGTCATTTTAGACTCCTGTAAAGTGCACCAAGTTCCTCTGAATGCTTATGGACCACTGGGTGAGGGAAAAAGTGCATTCCTCATGGGGAGGTCTAGTGCCACCCTCCAGGGTATCATTGTGCATCCAGGGGTCATTGATGTGGACTTTACTGGACAAATTTGTGCCATGGTTTCCACACCCACCCTCCCTGTCACTATCTCCAAAAAGATTCGTATTGCTTAATTTGTGCCTTTTGAGTCTTCTGTTTCTAGGACAGAAGTCATGGAGAAGGTTGCTTCAGTTCTACTGGACTGCCTCAAGTCCACTGGACTGTAACCCTTTCTGACAAGTGTCCTGAAATGCTGTGTACTCTGTGCCTCCCCGGTGCCACCTCGTCGGAGATTTGCCTTTGAGGCCTGTTTGACACGGGCATGGATGTGACCATCATCACTTTGTCTGTGTGGCCTCCTGAGTGGATCCTGTGGAATCTCCCATTGCAGGCTTGTGTGGAATAGTGCAATGCTTCAGGAGCCAGCAGCCTGTGATGATCACAAACTCAGAGGGACAGACAGCTATGGTTCGGCCTTCCGTCACTATAACTGTGGCCAGCCTCTGGGAGTGGGATGTGTTGGCGAATTGGGACAGATTTTTGATGGGAGCCACTGTGTCCTATGCCAATAAAGGACACGCAGTGTCCTATGCCTTCCTTTATGGTGGCTGGTGGATGAACCCGTCTGGGACAGCCAGTGGCCCCTGACTGAAGAAAAATTGGTTGCCCTTTGAGAATTGGTTCAGGAGCAGTTGGACCAGGGTCATCTGGAATTTTCTACCAGTCCCTGGAACACCTCTGTCTTTTGCATTAAAAAGAAATCTGGGAAATGGAGGTTGTTACAGGACCTCCAGAAAGTCAATGCTGTGATGGAAAGCATGGGGGTGCTGCAACCTGGTATGCCATCACCCACCATGCAGATTGGCCAGTTCTCATCATTGATCTGAAGGATTGCTTCTTTACAATTCCTTTGCATCTTGATGACAAACGAAAATTTGCCTTCACAGTGCCAGCAATTAACAATGCTGAATCTGCACAGAGATATCAATGGACAGTATTGCCTCAAAGCATGAAAAATTCTCTGGCCATTTGCCAATAGTATGTGCCCCAGGCCTTGTCTGGAGTTCGTAAGCAGTTTCCTGATGTCCATTTGTACGATTATATGGATGATAACCTGGTGGCAGCATCCATTCAGGATGAGCTGCTTAGCATACAGCCTCAGCTGCTCGATACTTTGCATTCTTATGGGCTTCAGGTAGCTCCAGAAAAGGTTCAAGAGCAACCTCCTTGGAAATATTTGAGAGTAAAAATTTTGGAAAAAACAATTCAACACCAAGAGGTGCAGTCTGATAAGACTCTGAATGATGCACAGAAATTGTTGGGTGTCATTAATTGGTTACATCCTTATTTGGGACTGACCACGACACAATTGCCCCCGCTGTTTGATCTCTTAAAGGGGGACCCTGATTTGAAGTCACCTTGCGCATTGACTCCTGAGGTGTGATGAGTGCTGGAGACGAGGCTCCAGATCTTCAGGCCCATATTTGCCATTTGGGATAGTGTATATATAAACATCCTCAATTTGTGTAGAGACTGTGCTTACCAACTGTCTCTGGGTTCCAGGTTGGACCTGTCATAGGTTGAGCTCCTCTGTGACGACTGTCCAGTCCCAGTACTTTGAAGGAGCTCCACATGTTGGTTCTCCACAATGGTTTGGAGAGTGTGGTGGAACAGCCTTGCATTTAGTGTTATTGTGCGAAGCCGCTCCGCACTCAACTTGGAGTTTTCTGGAGGCTGGTAACACCACGGATGATGGTACATGTGCTGGTGTTGTCTGCACTGAGGATAGTGTGTGTGGCATGGAGGGCATCCCAAGAATTGGGATTTGTTACCGCCTTTATTAATAGAGTGTTTTTTGTAATGTCCCCTCTCCCCACAGTTATAGCACTGTCCCCTTGCCTCGGGTGTTGCTATGTTCTTGGGGAATTACCTTTGCTGCAACTAGTGCTTCAACTGCACTCTGACTGGCAGCTCTCATGAGGTTGGCATCTCGGTTGGATGTCACTTAGCGAGTGCAGGCTTCAGCCATCTGGGCAATGGTCGGCTCAGGGTTGAGGAGGAGAGTGTGTAAAACCTTATGACAGTCGTTGTTAGTGTTAGACATGGCTAGCTTTCTAAGAAGTTCTTGGGGCCTTAGGGTGTTCTATTTGCTTGTCGATCACCTGTGTAAGGCAGTCAACAAACTTTATGAATTATTCCTCTGGCCCCTGCTGAATATCTGTAAAATTGATGTTAGGTGTGGCCCCATCTGGTGTTTGTGGAAGGGCAGTCTTTGTGGTACATTTTAAGTCTTCTGGTACAGTCCAGGGAAGGTCTATAGCCTGATCTTCTGGCTTTGTGAAATCCCCCTCCCCAGCCAGATGATCCATAGTTAGATGTGCCTGTCCATCCTCCTGGGCATAGTCCTTTAACAGTTGTGCCAATAGTTTTTTCCATCTTCCCACCCACAAGATGAATTCAGTGGGAGAGAGAAGGATTTGCATGAAGTGCCTCAGATTGTGAGGCACCATAATATGAGCAATGAAGGTGGCATTCAGCAAATTGTTAAAATAAAGCAAATTCCTCCCAAAATATTTAGCCGCCTCAGAAAGATCTTTCATTTCCCCATGGGGCACGGATTCCCACTGGGGTTCCCACTCCAAAGAGGAAGTTGGTTTCTTGGCAAACGAGTGAGCTTTTCATCCAACTGGCAAGACCCAATGTTTTGTGCCCTTGGTAGCCAAGATGGCTACCTTCTGGTGGACATCATTTCTAGTTCTGGAAGCGTGGGAACCAGAAGAGGTCAGGTCAGAGGAGGCAGGGCCCGCAGGAGGGAGGGACTTCTCTGTGGAGAGGGAGGATCCCAACGCTGGGGCAGTACTCAATGGGTAGGTGGAGCCTGATGCAGGGGAGGAACCCAAAGAAAGGGTGGGAAACAGGGAGGAAGGTGGGAGCAGCTCGGCAGCTGCTTGGGACCACCTGAACGTGCCCAAGGCTAGCACAGGGAGCCCAGCGTGCGTGGTGACCAGAAGGAGAGCAGCAGTGGTGCTTTCTTGTTCCCCCGGGTCCTCCGTGAGCACAGAGCTGGTGCTCTGGCCTGGCCAGGCGGGCTGGGAGTGGCTGTGAAGGGCCAGGTCCATGGCTGCATGGTCAGCAGGCGGCAGGAGCAAGCTCAAAATGGCAGTTCCCCTCACAGGGCGGACGCTATTTTGTACTGAATAGGAATAAGGGGAATAAGACCGAGGGCTGATGGAATGTGGGTTGGGGTAGAATCCAGGGTGGCATGGCCAGTATTGTCCTGGGTAGTGAGTGGAAAGGGAGAGGAGATGGCAGATGGCAGGTAGCTAACCTGTCCACTAAGGCAGGCTCCATCTCCCATCCATTCTCGGGGGTTGAGGGTTCAGGAATGGTGGGGGTGGAATGTGCAAACTGGGAAAGCAAACCTGAACAATGAACATGGGAAACAGCCCCATAAATCAAATGAAAAATGAAATAGAACTTGGCAATATTTAATACCTCCTCAGTTTGCAAAAAATAAAGCATTTCCCCAACAGAGTCCCAAAATCCCACTTTATAAACTGAATCATCAGAAACATTAGGAAACAGCCAAAGAATGAAAAAATTAAAAATCCCTTTAATTAACAGTTTCCCCTATAAAATCAGAACTTCTCTAACCTGAACACATACATCCCTCTCAGCCCAGGACAACACATTCCTCATGGCTGCCGTTGATGAAAAGGAATCTCCCACTCACAAGATTTAAACAAAAAGGGCTTGGATCCTGGGTGGCTCCCCGTCAACACCTCACCCTCTGGTGGATCTGAGTGCAAGTCCCATAAAAGTCACATGAGTGTTGTCAGTACAGCCAGTCTTCCTGCTGCTTGGAGAGTGCTGACTCTCCCTTCAGCAAGTCCTCATAAAACTCAGGTCCTGCTTCTGGGTAGTAGCTCACCCAAAGGCATCTTCTGTCCAATGATTATGGACCAGCCGATTTGTCATTGGAGTTGCTCTCAGGGATCTGTCCTCTCTCCAGGAAGGTCCCTGTTTGGGCACCACTTGCTACAGTGCATGTGGCAATGAACACATGAGAACGACCTGCGCCTTGGGGCCCGGAAAACACCGGTAGAGATTACTGACGAGAAAGGCGAAGGAACAGGTCCTTATTTGAGTACCTGCTTACACAAAGACTGTTTATTCCAGGGACGACAATTGCCTCAGATGAATTCAAGGATGAAAACTGGATCAGACTAAGGCCACAGGGTTAAATTCAGGGCAAAAGGGGCAGATCTGAGGGTTGAGGTCCAAGAGGTGTGTGCCTCAGGGAGTGTTTCTTCACTAGTCCAGGGCTTTCCAGTTCCTGGGAGAGTTTCTGCTCTTGACAGGCAAGGATAAGTCCCTGGTTTTCCATTCCACTCACTACCTGTGACCCTAGTGATACCTGACCCTGAGATTATCTCATTTGGTTAGAGAGCATGGTGCTAATAACACATAACACCACAGTTGTGGGTTCAATCCCTGTATGTACCATTTACTTAAGAGTTGGACTCAGTGACAATTTTGGGTCCCTTCCAACTCAAAATAATCTGTAAATCTGTTAATCTCTGCTACAGCTTTCCGGTTAATTTTTCTGCTGCTGTTGATGCTCTGCAATCCTGTCTTTCAGGAAGTGTCATTCCTAGCCCCTTTAAGCTGATTTAGAAGGAATCAAGTTCCTAAACTACTCTCCCTTTTACAACTAGCTAGAACAGCTGGGCTGCAAGCAATAGGAAATTTTCAGATAGATTACTTCTATTTTCTCTCCCAGCTGTCCCATCCCCAGTCTTGAATTGCCTAGTGGGAGAGAAAACTCTTCAGTCTGTCCACAACCCCCCAGGTGGCTAGTAATAGATGCTTCATATAGAAAAATTCAATTAGATTTGACAGGAGATATATGATAGTGCTTCCTTGCCAGGACTCCATATTGCTGTGTTCTGTTCCTCTGCAAGAGACTTGATGTAGAAGTTAATATGAAAAAAATCAACCAGCCAACCAACCAACCAAAAACCAAAACAGCAAAAAAAAACCCCAAATAAAACCAAAACAAACAAACAAACAAACCAAAACCCCACTACAAAACCAAAACAAACAACAAAGAAACTCTAAAAACCCAAGGAGGGAAAAAAGACCCAAAACAGAAAACAAACAAACCCTGTTTAACTATAATGGAATTTATATCCAAGATTAACTGTGGTGGGCTTTATCGAAAACTACAGTGCTATCTTGTGGAAGACACTGAGTACAATCAGCTACCCGAGACATCAGGTAAGAGCAAGACAGGGTTGTTGTGCTGTACTAGGGCTTCTCTTGGTGCCTCTGAATATTAAAGCAGCTGAGGTAAGAGGTGCTCATGTGGCATCTTGGCAAAGAGAGAAAGGTTCCTATCTTAAACTCTCCAGTCCCATCATCCACCTGTTCCATCTCACTGTGGGTGTTCGGAAAACACTTCTGTGTTCAGTGTAGCTCAGCACTGCTGGGGTGTCTTGTAGGCATGATGTGCAAAGGAACAGTAGCCCTTTCTGCAGCTCTTGTTGCCACAATCAAGACTGGGAGGCGACCCTTTTATGTGGTGTTCTGGTTTGAAAAGCAAAACCAGTGGGATACTTCAAGTCAGAAATACAATTTATTAGGAAAGGGAAAATAAAAGAAGGAAACATGCAATGAGAAGAAAAAAAAAGGGTAAAATCACTGACAGAGTCCGAATACAACCTGACACCCTGTTGAAGTGTCTTGTTGGAGCAGTCCAGTTGGAGTGGTGCCTGCAGTCCTCCTGGAGTAGCAGTTGTGGCTCTGTTGAAGTGGTAATCCTGCAGAAAAGGTGTAGCTCTTCACTGAAAAGTCCAGTGGTGGAAGACGGGCCTGTCCTTCCTCTGAGAGTCCAGTGAAGGGCTGCTTGATGTCTCAGTTTTCAGGCTTTTAATCCAGATAGAAGGGCTTGGCTCCCCCCCCCCAGATTTAGCATTTCCCAATGGGATGATGTAAGTTTATCAGTGGACTCAATGGCCCATTAACAGAAGACCTATCCCTGGAGGGAGGAGGGGTCAAGGGAGAGATAAGGAAATTGCTCTTGCTGATTCCTTATCAGATGAGTCGTTGAGAGATTACATAGTTCCAACGGATGGTAATAGAATAACACACCCCCAATTATATTTTACCCATGACATGTGGTTTTGGCTTTTTGGGGTTTTTTTTCCCTTCATCTTGAATGTTTCAGCAAGACTCAATCTTTGTTTTAATGCTCAGATTTCTAAATACTCTGAGTCTGAGGGGTGCAAATATCTGATATAAATCACTTGGGCAGACCTCTTTCTGTCTGTACAGCATGTCTGCATTGCTCACCAGTATTCCCAGAAGCTACATGTCACACAGCTGCTTGCTGGTGTTGGCACAGCAGAAAGCAGGAGGAAGTCACATTGAAGTAGTGGTTGACAGAGCCCTGCAGCAGCTGGGAGATTTAATACATGTAAGGTCTTTTGCCACAGTTATATTTAGTTTCTGTAATCCTATGAAATTGCATTGTCCCAATTTCCATGAAGTCTTTAAAGGTGTGAGAAGCCATTAATCCTCCCGGCACTCTGTTTGTCTCTGATAGGTGAATTGATATCACCTTGGAATTGGGTGAACATGTATGGTGCAGTGTGTTCAGACTTACAGTGTTTGATCAAAATTCAAAAGAACAAAATATTTATAATATGAGCAAGACATTTTTTCCCCATGCACCCAGATTCTCACTTGCTTTGGAAGTCTAGTACTGACATAGTGAATGTGAAGAGTAATTGCTCCCCTGAGGTCAGCAGTGGCTTTTGTGAGCAGCTCTGTGAAGCAGAGGTGGCTATTCTTTGCAGTGAGGCTGCAAGCACTTAGTATTTGGGAAAATGCCTCTTGGAGGGGAGTGGGAAGGTCAGGACAAGCTTTGCAGGTTGCCCTTGAGAGCCAACGTGACCATAGGGGGTACTACCATAAAGAGGGAGTGCTGAGAGAAAAGGCCTCAGGCAGCTGTGTTCATTTTAACAGAGCTGCTGGGGAGGCTGTGTGCATTTAGTGCTTCAGCCTAGATAAATCCAAAATGGTGACCTATGGTCCTACCTTGTCTGTACAAGGGCCACAATATCTGAAGGCTTAATCCTGAGGTTTATCCTGACTGTAAGATGGTGCCTTAGGAGAGGTTAACAATTGCATTGAGGTGTGAAATATTGATCCCCTCACTATATTTGTCCTTAGGGACAAATGGAGGGATTGTCTTTTCTGTGAGGCCAGGAGTTGGCAGTGAGCTGAATATTAACTAACAGCTGCATTAAAGGCTAAGGGTGGGTAAAGCAGCACTGCATGACAGTGTGTGTAGGGGTAAGGGAAGCGAAACAAATTCTGAACTGATTCTAGTGCCCCCTGGGTCAGAACTAAAGTTGAACTCAGAGTAGAGCTAGTGACAAATGACCTGGAGGGTGTACAGCAGGGCCGGACTCTGTACAAGCCTTCCTGTACCTTTTCTGTGCCTTGAATGAATTCTCACTATGTTTGAAATGTACTTCTTGCTGTTACACTGCAAGACCCATTGCACATTAAGTGCAATTAAGTTCCCATGGGTCCAGGGTGCTGGGGAGTAGAGCATGCACTTCTTTCAGGGACACCCATGGTATGACACACAGTACAGTGACTCCTGCTTTTGGAGAGAACTGGCTGGCATGCTGCACATAATCAGAAGATGGATGGTTGAGCACAGGGGCCAAATATCCAGTACACAACAGGAAATGCACACACAATTGTGTTGTTTATTATTTTTGCCTGGACTCTGGCATGTGCGTGGCACTGGGGTGCAGCTGTGCAGGAAGCCTGAGGAAGTAGCATGCACAGTGTCCAGATGGGAAGCTCTTTCCTTTACCTGCAGGCAGTAGCAGTCACTGCATGTGTAAAGGGGCACTTCAATGGCAGCCCAGGGAGGGAAGACAAGACAGATGGACACAAAAATATAAAAACTTTCTCTTGGCAACACCAGCTGTGTCACTGTGGGACATGCAAGGACACACATGGACACCCTTTGATGAGAAGGCTAAAAACTATTTATTTAAACATCTGACTCCAATTTTATAGTATTTCCACACAGACCAGGGATTGGAGGAGAAGTTGGACACCTCTCCCATCCCATTGGTCAAGACAACCGCCCATCAGTTGTTCTTTCACACCAAAAGAAAGTATGTAAACAACCTCATCTTAACATAAACATGTTCTAATTATAACACCCATGTGGGAGAAAGAACTAAGAACTATGAAAAACATTAAGTTACAAAGTGCATCAGAAAAGCTTGAAAAATCAGGGCGACACAGCTCTGTTAAGATGCTCTTCTGAGTGGAATAACTAGCAGGGACAGTCTTGGTTCAGGAAAGCTTAGGGGTCTGTTCAGGATGGGGCTCACAGCCCTGAGTGATATCAAGAAGCGGGAGACAAGTGGGAGACTGAAGTGCTGTCTTGTCAACAAGCACATGGCAGAAGCAGACATGTACTTCTTGCAGACACGGTCAACAGAAGTGGAGCGAGGCCAACAGCTTTCTGTGTTCTGCTAGCAGAGTCACATTGGATGACCAGGATGCTTGTTGCACAAAGCATGCAGAGGCCAGGAAGAGGTAAATGAGTTTGTTCTCATTTGTTCCTGGACCCTACCCCCAATTTTTTCTAACCCATTTCCCTAAGTTGTTGTCACCTGTCTCTCTCCCCCAGCAATTACTCTCAGATGCCATCTATCTGAGGGAGCCAAATGAAGCCCCAGGGTTGAATAACAGACAGGTTTCTCTTCCTAACACTTTCCTTGATAAATGGGTACTGGGAACACTGTAAGAGAAAAGGATTCAATCTCTCTTGCTTTGCATTATCACTAAAACTTAAACTAATAGCATTGACAGCCAAGCTAGAGCCTCACTGTGGTAAACAATGTTGCCTGTTTCTAAATGGGAGAAGCCAAGGTTCTCACTACAGGTCATGGTTGGGGACAGGGCTCTGGGTTTCCCTGGTATGTTTTGAGAAAGAGGGTCTGTGGTTTTCTTTATTGTCTTCTTCCCACTCTAACTTCCAGAAAATATATTTAAAGTATCCCTTCAAGTTAAGGAGTGCTCAAGTTGGGGAGCAGGCAGGGATTAGAGACTTAAGAGAGGAGGTCTGCAGGATTTTTAGGTCTGCCGGTAAACATCAGTCCAAGTGGTGAGGCTGAGTCTAGCGGCGCATTCACAAATTCATTCACATTCTTTGCATAGTCCTCTTGAGAAAGGATGGGGGGTGGCTCCTGGCATCTTGCATGTATGTTCCTATGCAGAAAGGCCATATACTCTATAGCCCAAAGCAGCACCATGCAGAAACCATCCAAAGGCTAGGGGATGTCCTGAGGGAAGTCAACTCCAGCATGCAGATCCTGGTTAAGCATAACTATGGCTCCACTGTCACGCTGCTGTTGGTGACACGCACACCATACCATCCCTTCCAGAACAGTGTGTCCTGGCCACCATGTTCAAAGTGGACAAAACGGACTCCAGGCCCATAGTTGGAAAAGATGTGGGAGATCTTTGGGACAGGAGACAAAATAGTTTTTAGTAAGTGTCAAACCACCACAAACCTACCACTGTTAAGTGTACAGAGCCTTCAGCCCCACTGGCCACAGTCAGACCAACCAGGCTGGGTAATGGTGGGGACATTTACAGTTGGAAAAGTTTTGATCCCATTGTTCCAAGGCCACTTAATCACTCCCAGCTGGACATCTCCTTCACCTTACACCTGCTAGTAGTGACTCAGCAAGTTTCCAAGTTTCCTGTAAAGCAGCCTCCCTTTTTTCTTCTTTCAATCATAGGGTCATAGCTCCAGAAAACACATGACAGAGCCTTCTCCTCCCCTTGGAGAATTCTTCTGCTTAAAAACATTCCTGATTCATGTAGGTTGGGTGTCACCTGCTGAGCCCACACCTGTAACTCACCTCAGTCCAGTTAGCATCATTTTCCTGTGGGATGGTGACAGTCTCACTTCTGTACTCAGCCAGGACATCCTCATTCTCAGAGAGCAGCTTCACGCACAGCTCATAGAGGCAGCCAGCATCACTGCGTCCTGCGTACCTACAGGGAGATCCAAGATGTTTTACCTGATGTATTACCTGTAAGAGCTCTGCAAAGGCTCCACCACGCTCACCAAGTTACGGCCTTGGTCTGAGATGGAAATCTGCAATGATTCTTAGCCCAGACCACCACTTCCCCTCATTCACCACAGGAACCTGGGCTTTGGAGTTCTTGTGCTCCAACAGTTTAAAGCCTGTGGGAGATGCCTGTGAGCCCTGTCCCACATCCAGGATCCTGGCAGCTGAGGTTTTAAGGCCCAATAGATATGATGTCTATGCCCTCCCTGCTCTTCCTTATCTTTCTTAACTCTCTGCCTGTCCTCAGAGCCTTCCTTAATACTTACCAGTCTCTTACCATGATTTTAGGCTGGGTTGTATCCATCAGCTCTTCCCAGTAGCCCTCAGCCCTAAGGTCAATGACCTGAGCCTTTCGACACCACCTGAAACACAAGATGCTAATTGGTATCACAGTCTCTCCTGAGAACCAAAAACGCTCCTTTTCCTGAATAAGAGAAGAAAGCAGCCTTACTCATAAGATGTAACAAAGTATTTACGGACTTCTTCACTGGGAAATTCTTTTCCAAAGTCCCCTGGGAGCTCTTCAATTTTCCAGCCATCACCTCCATTCTCTACCTCTCCCCAGTGCTCCAAGTCTTCTGCAAATGTTAGAAAAGAGACTTGGACGAGTCCTGCAGATGTGGGGAACTTGACCGCTTCCCACCAGAATCTTCCTCTGGCTTGTAAAAGTTTGATAGTAGACATAGCACTGATTTTGTATGTAGACTACACATATTTGATAAGTAGACCTTTAGTCTGACTAAGCCAAATCACACCAAACTTTAATATTCCCCACCAAAGTGGCTATGTACATGTGGGTTTAAGAAAGTACTCCAGGAAAAGAATTTAGGCGTTCTGAAGAGTGTGTCAGCATTTTCAGTGTCACAGCACACAAAGACTCTGGGGACAGATGCTGATTGCTTTATTTCTAAGTTCTCTAAAGCACCAAGTGGTATTTTCTGAAGCAGAAATACCTTAAACATCAGGGTTTTTGAGAGGGAAACATGGATGTTGGAAAAGCTTGCAGAAGGTCATCTGTAAACAAAATACTGTGTTGATACTGCTTTGGTCTATGATGTGTGAAATTGTTGCTGCTTGGGTTGTGAGGCTTGGTTTACTGCTACTAATTGCTAAGCAGCTTGTCGCTCTGGCGAATGAAGTTCACAGATCCAGAATAATGGCACATGGGGCGTGTTCCCAGTCTTTAACATGGGCTGTGAGGAGGGTAAAAACACAAATGGCCTCCAAAGAAAGAAGCCTGAAGGGCTTGGTGACCTGAGAGCAGACTCATCCCTGAGCTGGGAAAGGCTTCATCTCTCCTGTTGTGGCTTGGCAAGAAGCAATACAGAAACAAATACCATGTCCATTACTGTGTTGGACGGTTTCTGCAAAGGACATCTTTGTGTCTCAAACACAATTCAGATCCCTATAGAGGTTATATAAAGTTAATGTCATGTAAATCCCTTTGCAAAGGCTGATCATCAAAGGCCTTTTTGCTAAATTAAATTATTTGGCTGCATGGATTGAGTGACTTGACTCTTGGGCAGGGAGAAAATTCTGCAACCTGACAGCAACTAAGACCAATTTTCAACGACTATCGCAATAACATGCAATTCTCAGTGACTGGTCATCTCTCTGACACCTTGAAGCTTGTTGTGATGTTTCTCACCTTCACCACACGGGTTCTTGATGAGATTCTTCCTTTTCTTACTCAGGAAGTAGAAGTTTTGCCAGTTTTCCGCATCTGACTCTGCTCGAGTGAGGCCTTCCTGCTGACACTTGAGGATCCAAAGTGCAGCTCCATCAACCAGGTTCTTCCACTGGCAGCAGACCAGGCGGCACACCAGCACCAGATCCACTGCAGGTATGGAAGCCAGGATTCGAATCAGGACTGCTTCAGGGAGGGACTCCATCCCTGGGGCAGGCTGAGCAGAGCTGTCTGAGAGAAAGGGTGGAAAGGAATGGTGAGGGTTTCCCACTCTCAGCTATGTCAGACACTGATGCAGTAGAAAAAAATGGAAAAGAAATATGTTATCTGAAGGCATGATGTTGCTTCTTAGGTCAAGCTCTCCTGTTCATTATTGAGTTAATATCTGGAAGCAGATTACTATTTTTATATTCTAAGTAAAAGCCCTGATGTAATCTGCCCACAAAATGTGCCCATTTGACAACTGCAATTGTGGGCAGTTTGTTAATTTTCCAGGCTGGAATCAGTCCTTCCAAAATCTCTGCTGCTGCGAAACTCAGCTTCTTATTTCCTCTGCAGAGGGAGGCACATGGTTGTTTGTTCTGCCTTTAAGAACACTCGTGATAACAAATGTTGCAAAGCAGTACTCAAATATCAGTGTTAAGCATCTTGCCAGCCACCTTTGCAGAGGTTCATTCTATATCTGACAGGCTTTCCCACAGAGTGGTGGCACTTAATCACCTTAGTCAGGAGCCTGTATAAAGGTCTGAGCATAACTGAAAATAACTCAGCTGATATTCTCCAATATTCTATTGTCTATGGCCTCATAACTGGAGGAATTAAATCAGAAGTGTTTGCTCAAACTTCATGTGCTAATTCTGAATTCCAAACCGCTCTCTGCTGCTCTGAGTTCCAGGTCCAGGTGCTGCAGGACTACGGAAAGATGAGTGTGCAGATTCAGAGCCAATGTCATCCATGAGGGATGCACTGTGACACTGTTTTTATGTCATCTGGGTCCTGGTGCTGTGAAGCTGCTGAGATTGCAGCAAACCGCATAGATGCAGCAAACCGCATAGATGCAGCCAAACTCCTCCGATATGACTCATTAAGTCTGGGAGAGCACTAAGAACAGAGGTGAAATACCCCGGCAAGCAACTTAACAAAACGTAGCAGTGCCAAACTTGGCAAGGAAGAAATTGGGAGTGACTGCTGTAACAGCATCTAAAATCTAGACGCTCAGATGTGTCCTCTATCTGCACTGCACCCAGCAGGGGCAAACTGTAATTTAAAACTCCCTGGCTTTTATGGAGACAGCATTAGTGATTTCCCATTCTCCCCACACTTCCAACCCTCAACCACGGTCACGAAGGCTAAAATGTAATTTTTTAAAAGTAGGCGGGAGAGATCACGCTGCGATCCCGCAATTCATCTCGCACAGGAATTTCAGAAGCCTCTCCTGCTCCCTGTCTGCTGATAGAGCACTGTTAGCTAGGCTTTCTCCCTCACTCGGGAGAGGAGCGGAAGGAGGTTCCTTTCCCACCCTAGTTAAGCATCCAAGATATGAACGGCTTTACATCAAGGACATGCTCCCGGGCAGCAGCCATCCCTTGACGTACTAGCGGCACAGGCGTGTCCCTCCTCTCTCCACTGCGCTGCCCAGGACACATTCCGGAAAACCTGCAGGGGCTCAAGGGAGACACCGAGCACTCTTACCTGGGCCGCTGCTGCGCGGGCGGGCGGGAGCTAGACCGCACTGCCCCAGTAAAGGTCCGCGTGGCTGGAGAGAGCGGCCCGGGCTCTCGTGATAAAGGACGGCTGCCCCGCCCTCGCCCGCCGCCCCGCCCTCGCCCGCCGCCCC
>VYXF01002653.1:412371-422921 GCA_013397295.1 Polioptila caerulea | reverse complement strand
GGGAGGCGCTCATGGGCGGAGCCAGGTGGGGCCGGGGGCCGGGGGCCTGGGGCCGGGGCGCCTGGGGCCGGGGCGCGCCGCGACGCTGGTCCGGGGGTCTCTTCGTAACGGGGGGAAACTGCCTTTGCTTCCGACAGCTCGGCCCGCCGTGCCGGGAGTTTCCCATCACGCTCCTGCGGCCCGCGGTCTGCCATGACAACCATCGCCGACCTCCCCGAGGACGTGCTGGTGGAGCTGCTGTCGCTGCTGCCCGCCCGGGACCTGCTCCGCACCTGCCGGCTGGTGTGCACGCAGTGGCGGTACGTGGTGGACCTGACCACTCTGTGGAAGCGCAAGTGCCAGCGCGACGGGTTTTATCGTCAGAGCTTGGACAGAAACATCTCTGACTGGAGGATCTTCTATATGCTCTGCCACTTGAAGAGAAACTTAATCAAAAACCCTTGTGCTGAAGGTTTGTTTCATTATTTATAAAGGACTAAGAGTTTCCGAGCAGTCAGAATTAGTCAGTGTTCTGCATGCCTCAACTACTGCTGGTGCTGTGGGACTGTCCAGCTACTGGGTGTAGCTCTTCTAGGTCAGATTCACAGCTCAATTACTGCAATAAAACTGCTGCAGGTAGATAGGTATGTATTTACCTATAAACCTTTGTGGTTTTAGCCAGAAGAATCTAGAGTCATAAGGCCCCAGTACGGCAGGCAGTGACAATTAATTTGCACTGCAAGTACAATTGTGGTAGTGAAACAATCAGGTATTGGGATTAAACATTTGGGCAGCTGGATAACATTTGTTACCAAAGACTTGAATAATATTACTACAGTAATCCTACTTTATTGCTGATTATGATTTTCTTATGAGGTCAGAAATCTGCTACCTACTGTCCCTGGTGCTGACAACCACATTAAAGGTAATGGCAGCATAATGACAAGAGTCACTTGCAGCTGTAGGAAAAATACAGTGGATCTGAAAACACCAAGTAGCTCCCTAGAATTCTCCAGTTACTGATTCTAATGAAAACTGAGATCCTGCTGGTAGCTGAAGTAAAGTCCTAACCCTCAGTTTGGATACCTGTGTTTTTAGAGAACTTCCAGCACTGGACACTTGATGATAATGAAGGAGATGAGTGGAAAATTGAGGATCTGCCTGGAGCTCATGGAAATGATATGCCAGACCCCACAGTACACAAATACTTTGTCACTTCATATGGGTAAGAACTAGATTCCAGTAATCTGGAACTGGGAAACCTGCTTCCTCCCATCTGACTGAAAAAGTGGCTGGTGGCAGGTTAATGAACCTTAGATTACCTGTGGGAAAAGGAAGGAGCTTCATTAACCCTTTATGCCAGTTAATCTAAAGAGATGGGTACTGCTGAGAGAATTGATCAAAGCAGGTGCTAAATTCCTCTACCAGGAACTTCCTGTAATTTTCATAGTTAGTATAATTCACATGCATCTCTGCTTCTCCTCTCCCAAAGATGGTAGGAAAAGGTTAAGGGTCTAGCAAACTTAATCAACGGCACTTACATGACAAGGTCAAAGCTCTGTAACCTCCAGGAGTGGTAGGTCACACTAACAACTTGTAATAAAAGCTGTCACCAGAGGAGGATCAACAGCTTTTACAACCACTAGGCACTGGTTTCCTGTTACCAATACATAAGTACAGAGACTCCTCTTAATCCAGCTTGTAGGTAACTATTCTTTTCATATTGGGGAAAAGCTAATTCAGTTCATTTTCTTGACAGATTCTGGCTATGGATAAGGCAGGGTTTAGCCAGGTCAGCTTTATGGGCCTTCAGGATCTGGGTATTAAATCTGTCAGGGAAAGGACAGCAAGAGGGAAAAGATGTGTTCGGTGGAACTGTGAGTATTTCTATGTCTGTTTCAGGCCATGCTTCAAGTCTCAACTCATTACTCTGAAGAAAGAAGGCTATTGGAATCAGCTGATGGATGAGAAACGGCCTGAAATTACAGTCAAGGACTGGTGAGTGGAAGCACTGAAAATTACAATTTCTGGCATTGGTCTAGAGGTAAGCTAGGCTTCTGGAGCTTTTCGTGCTATAAAATCAGTTCTTTATTCTTTGGAAGCTGTAGTTCTTGAGTAAAGAATAAGCTAAATCTAAACTTACTCAGTGGACAAGCTGGCAATCCCGTGAAGGGTGTGATAGCTGTAAGTTCTTGAACTTCTCTATAGCTATGGGGATGACATTCCCTTTCCTCTGCAGACAGGGATCCCCTTGGAGACTGCTTTTGAAAAATAAAGAAAACTGAATGTTGTCTATACAGCCCTGCTCCCTGATTCCTCCTGCTTCTTCAGGTATGCTGCCAGGTTTGACTGTGGGTGCCGCTACGAGCTCACTGTGAGGCTGCTCTCGAAAGATTACATTGTCCTGGAGGAATTCCATCCTGAGCCAGTGGTCATTGAGCAGTGGAGTGATGCCAAGTGGAGAGAGGTGAGCTGCAGCCCTGGAGGCAGGAGCTTTACAGCAGTGTTGTGACACTTGTGTGTCTTACTTGGCCAAAAGTGCCAGTGGACTTTCTCTGCTCTGCAGCCTTCTCTGCTCTATAGAGATGAGTCAGTCCTTGCTGTTGATGATGCTGAAGAAGCAGTAGTGTCCTGAATGAGACAGGTACTACTTTTAGGTGCCCAGCATTTTCTAGAGAGTATCCTGTGGGCTTCTGTGTTGTTTTAGTGCAGTCTTTTTAATTGTTTCTTGGTTTTATTTAATTATTTAGACAGAATCATACATAATAAGAGCAGATTTCAGGGAGTTTTTTGATCAAAAAACTGTTTTAAAACTACTGCATGGATAGCCAAGTATTACTGACGTATTGAACTGTTACTGGTTTGATTGCTTTACATTCTGCATTAGATGTTACTTATACATGCGCTTAAGAATCAAGCGTAATGTTAGTTTAACTCAGGATTTTGGGGAGAAGGCTGAGTGAGAAAGGCCAAAAACCAAAAAAAAAAAAAAAAAAAAAAGGGGTCTGGTGCACTTTCAGTGAAAGATATCTGGTCTCAGGAAGAGCTCATTCTAAGACTGACACACTGTAGTTTTCTGACCTTCTAGGTTAGCGCTAGTTTATTTAGTCAAATTAAGAGGCATTCTCTTTTCTGTCCAGATTTCTCACACCTTCCAGAATTACCCAGCAGGAGTTCGTTACATCTGGTTTCAGCACGGGGGCCAGGACACCCAGTACTGGGCAGGATGGTATGGGATCCGTGTGACAAACAGCAGCATCACCATTGGGCCCCAGACGTCATTATGAAGCACAATGTAAAGGTTTGCTTTTACCTCAGGACTGTAACCAAGTGGCCTCAGAGGTGCACTATTTGTCTGTACTCTCTGGCTGTGTCCTAGCTTTGTCTTGCAACTCTTGTTAACAGCAGAATTTCTGCAGGCCCAGTTCTTTGGAAGGGCTTCTGTCTTCATCTTCCATCCATCTACCATGGATGCAACTCCAATTACTGGTGCCCTTTCAGAGAAAAACTGGGACAATGAAATATGAGATCTTTTCTAGTTAATACATTCTTATGCTAACACACACAGTCTTAGATACTTTCTTGTTTATGGAACTTAAGAAAAATAAGGCTAAAATTTTTTATTTCAGATTACCAGTGGTATCTACAAGGGGTCTGCCACAGATTGTTTTGTATGGTATTTTCTTTCCTGTTTCAGTTTTAAGATTCAGTTAAGATTTATGATCTGCATCAGACCCTTCATAGCATCAGGAAACTGTCACCCCTTGTTCCTAAGTGCTGTGTCAGCGAATTCCTTACCCTTTCTCTAAGTGTGTATGATCAAAATGGTACCTGCCTTCCTATCCAAAACAGTCCCTTTGTGTTTGTAGAGAAAGAGGAAATAAGGAGTCCCTTCAAGCAGCTGCCTAACAACACAAGTGCCTTTCGATTGTTCTGGGCTCTTCCCACATCACCTTTGGTTTTACTGCGCAGTGTAACCCAATATAAAATGTTAAAGCAGTGCCCAGCCTTGATCTGTAATGTTCTTACATTTGTTACTTGGGGGAAGCAGGAGGTGCTGGACAGGCTAATGTACCAAATTCTCTGAAAAACAAGCTCAGCTCACTATGAACTGTGTCTGCCAGAATTAATGCTAAGGCCATGTTCCATCTCCTCTGACAGGCATAGGATTAACAGTGCTTTCCTTGTCTATTTTCTGTTAGGAGTAGGATACTTGGCAAGTGTCCTTGCTGGACAAATTCCACGTTGCTAATGCCACCTGTGAGTGAAAGGGCGGAGACCAAGGTTGTATAGCCTTTCATAGGAATTGACAGAGTCCATATATGGGTCAGAAAAGCGGTGGAAGCTCCACAGAAAATAAAAATACTTCCTCACTGGAGAGCCTGGTTTTGACAGAACTCAGCCCAGTTCAACTGGGGTAAAACTTAGTATTTATTGAAGACTACTTGGGATGGTCACAGTGGACAGACACTACATAAGGCCTCACTCCCCTTAGCACAAATGTTGCTCTCATGGATTGTGTGACAGCTCCTTGCTGTCTATCACTGCCTGTGTGCAATGGAGCTGCCCTTTTCAGGTGAGAACTGGACTGGCAATAAAGCTGACTCTACAGGGATGCATTGTATCAACACCTGTACTCTCACACAAATCAACATGGGAACAGGCTCTGGCTCCCCATTCCAAGTCAGTTCTTTATACGGTAGTAAGAGCACTTGAAATAAAGAGGCAGCAGCTGCTCTACATTCACCCAGAAGGCAGCTGAAGAGATAGTTATCAAGTTACAGTTGTGACAGATCTTACTCCACTGGAAGATCAGATGAAGCTTGAAGGCAAGGAAGATTTGAAATCAGGTGCCTTTGTGAGCTCGCTCTTCTACATAAAGCTGCATCTGGAGAGAGAAACAAGCAACAGTCCTGTTGGTACACCGGTAGGTGAATGGAAACAAAAGCCTGCAACAGGCTGAATAGGAAGTGCTTATACCTTCCCCCATAACAAGGTTTCCTATTTTACTATGAGAAGTCTTGCCCTGCTTTGATTACTGGTGCCCTGCTTTGATTACTGACACAGACATCTGCTAGACTAAGCTACTGCTCAGCAGTAAAGTTGTTACACCACAGAAAACTGCAGAGCTGGTGTTAGAGCATTCAAAGTTCAGGACTACAGCAGGTTCAGCACCTCTTGGTCAAAATGCTCTGCTCACCTTTAAGATGTCAGATGTCATGGTTTTCAGGGGAATAAGCCGTGGGTCGTGCATATGCACGTCTTGCTCATCAGCGAGGATCCAAGGGAAATCCTGGGGGCAGGAACACAAGGTGTTACTAGCAGAACCCAGCAGTGTTGTAAGGTGAGCTCCTCTTCAGCACTAGTTTTGTGTTAAGTTGAAAGAGAGACGGAATGGCTGAGGGAAGGAACAGGTAATTCAAAGCTTTCACAACAACAAAACTTAATACACACTTGTCCCTGATGCTCAGCATAATTATCTTCAGTTACAGCTGATAATAATCAAACTGTGAGGTCAACCCACTTCACTTACTGCAAAGGTGACATCTCACTTCTTAAAAAGATACACTCAGCTGTCCTGAGCTACCATGCCCAGTTCATTACACCAGGATTTAACTGCAACTCCAGAATGCTTAGGGCGTGGGTTTCCATCCTGCCTTGGAAGTCTAAAGGTGGGTCTACTACACCCCAAATTTCCATTACTAAGCAGTGCAGAACAGACTTTGATTTTGGAACAGTTTTATACTTGGTTAGCTTTATTTGTTGTGCCTTAGGACACCTAAAATAACTTGACTCAGAAAAAAGTTTCCCGGTATCTAAGCTAGGATTCTTTAAAAATAATCTTCCTTTAGAAAGTGTTCTGCACACAGTTTCCTGTAAAATTATTTGTGCCCCCAAAACTACTCATTACTTGAATCTTAGTCTTTCTTGCTCTTTATACAAAATCAGCCACCACACAGTGGATGGTGGGTGGGGGCTGCTTTTTTGCTTGATTAAATTCAAGTACCTATTCTACATGCCTTGAGTATTTTTAAGTGTCTGAGCAAGCACTGGGCACTGAGTATTGTTACAATCTATTTCAAGACTTGAAGTTGTCTGCAGCTGTGGATGTGTGTGGCAAATGTACTGTCAGCTCACCAGCATAAACCATTTCACCACATTTCGAGTACAGATGTGCTTCATGTAACACCAACCTACACGTTCAAAATATCTCTCAGCCTTAACCTTAGAGATGCCAAAACACTAAACTGCCCAGTCTTTGCTCTGCAGCTTCTTACACACAGTCAGGTGCCCAAGTTTATCACTCACCTTTATCACCTGGATCTTTTCCATGTTGCGTGTGGCAGCCTCCCGTGTGTGAACCAGAACTGTGAAGGTGCAACCTAAGAGAAGTGTCAGGTTCCAGCTCAGGGGACAGCTTCCAGAGGATCGGCCAAGCCAAGCAATGCCAGGCATTAGGCAGTTTGGATCCTAGTGACATTTACCTGGGGGGTTGTTGTCTAGCACAGCATCACACACACTGATTTTCAGGATGAAGGCACGCAGTAACTGCTCCACGTGGGACAGCAGGGATTCGGAACTGTAGAGGAGACATCAGTTGTTACAGGCATATAGCAAAGGCCTGAAGTTGCTCCCAGAATATCTCCCAGGGCTGGGTGTTGGATGCCATGGGCAAGCAGGAGAGGAAACCTCACCTAATGGAAAGAAGAGGTGGCTGGGTGATCTCAAAGACAAATCTCTCCACGGGGTGGTGCTCTTTATCCAGGATTACAACCACAACTTTCTCCACATCGTTCTGCAGGAATCAAGACAGAAAAATCTCTTCCTTAATAGGACCTGTCTGCTGCCCACAGTGCACTTCACATACTTCGATGCAGTGGAGTACACTTGGTTGTTGGGGCTAACAGCAGAAGCCTTTATCCAAAACCTGAGTTCAGAATTTTCTTAGCAATCAGAAAAAATGCTCTTGCAAAGCCATTTCTTGCTGGGTGTTAAGTTGCCAGCTTGTGCCTAAGGCTGAGGGAGATGAAGTGTGCTAAATTGTACGTTCCTCTAGATTCTGTTTCGGAACAAAGGAGGAAATGCACAGCTATCTCAATGCATCACTCTGGGATGGACATAGATGAAGTTAAGATACATTTAGACAGTTGCCCAAAAAGCAGCTTTGTACAACCACAATTTAAAACAGACCTAATTCCATTTTCTACATGTGCATTAAAATAGCCTGTAAAGAGCAAGGCATACAAAACCTGCCAGCAGCCTCCTGGAATGTTTCATCGGTCACACTCTCACAAAACCTGGAGTCCAGACCTACCTTTGCTTGCTGGTTCACAGCCAAGCATTCAAACTGTTCTGCCACAACAAGTGCTTAAACTGGGATGGATTGTAAAGCAAAATGGTAGAATGATGTAACTGGAAATATACAGACATGTGTCATTGTGTGGTATATGAGACAAGCAAGGCAGGGTCTTAACTGCCAGGAAAGGTTATGATGTTTTTAGTTTTGTTAGGAACTTTTATCAGCTAGTATATTGTGTATGGTAAATTTGTAAACAAATGTTGCAGTTAAGATAATATTTATGTTCTCTTACTTTCTATCAAATCCACTTGCAGTACTTTTGCCCAGGTCCCCAGTCTGAGCTCACCTTCTCCAGCAGCGGCTTTACACAGTGCAGTGTGTCCTGGATGTACTGGTTCAGCTCTGGGTGGCAAGACATCTATAGCAAACACAGGGAAGAGTCAGAGCTGTGTTCAATATGAGCCAGGACAATGCTAAAAGGGGATTTAAACAGAAGCACCAGTGTGTACAAGGCATTCAAGTCATGCTTCAGATAGTGCTGAAAAATGCTGACTTGATCATTCAAACCAGCAATTCTTTCAGGGAAGGGTTCATCAGCTGAGGCAGATCACTGCACCACACAGTTGCTGTATATCTGGAATGTGTACCCACAACAGCATATTGGAAATAGCACATTCCAACCATGTCTACTTCCTAGGAAACAAGCTTTCCTGTTACCTCACTGCACAGAGCTGGGGCAGCGTTCTACTACTGTTATCCATGACCTGCTTCTTCCATGAGCACTTGCTGCATCCTCAGCTATTGGACTGTTCTTTCTTACAACAGGAACTATGCTCTCCTCAAAAATAAGTCTGTACGTTAAACAGTCACTTCCAGAGTGTAAGTTTGTTCTGGTGAGTGTTGACTGATCCTGCTATTTTGCTTGTCCATGTGACTGTCAGCTTCCAAGAGAATCTCCTACCTGAACAGGTACATTGTATTTTTTCCTCTTCTGGAAGATCCCAATAGGGTAAACTTCTCTGACATACAAGATGAGGTGAACAGCCACTTCCAGGAATTCTGAAAGAACATCTGCAACAACTGAAAAACAGAAGTAAAGGATGCTGGAATAGAGTGTGGGAAAGTAAAGCAATACCATAGACTCAGGGGAACTTTTTTTACAGGTTATTTTTTTCTGCATAAATTTCACTTGCCTCCTCTTTGCTGCTGAAAGTTTAGGGACAGAGCAGCCCTACAACACCACTCCCCCAAGCTCAGTGCCCCAGAGGAGCCTCACAAGAATACCAGTTACAGCTGAGTACAACACGTTACCTTGCCCAAAGTTAAGGTCCTGCCGTGTGAGAGTGGTCATCTTCCCCAGGCCCTGGAATCACAAAAGGAATGGTTATCCTCTGGCTCCTGTATTTTTCATCTAGTCAGTTCATGGAGCTGTACACCAGAAGACCCTGCAAGCCCACAGTGAGAGGTGTGAACACCCCCCATAAGCACAGCACATCCTCAGGGATTACCAACAGTGCACAAGCCAGCGTTCACACCTCAGGATGAGAGATTATTCATAATTTAATTCCTGGGGTTTTCAGTCTCTCTCCCTTTCTGGGATATAGGAAAGTTCAGATAAATACTTCTAGTAACAAAAGAAACACTGTTTTTTTTAAAGCTTCATAGTACTTGCCTTTTCTAAGCCCCATCTCCTACTATAACACAAGAACTCAGGGTTTTGGGTTTATCCTAACACCACTATGAACCATTGCGTGTCCAAACTTGGAGCTACATCTTCCATTGACACACCATTTCACAGGTTCTGATCTGCTGCCACTGCCAACAGCTTCTGAGTTTCTCTCGGCAGTCCCAAGAAACCCAAACCCTGCAGAGCTCCATAATTAAGTCAACTTCGTGATACAAGATTATGGAATACCTCAGGTTGGAAGGCAACCATAAGGATCATGGAGTTCAAGTCCCTGCTCCTCACAGGACCACCTAAAACTAAACTATGTGACTTAGAGCATCATTCAACTGCTCCTTGAACTCTTGACAGGCTTGGGACATGACTATATCCTTGGGGAGCCTGAAATTTGTAAGCTACAAATGGCAGCACATTATTGTGACAAACTGAGTTTCATGTGGCAACAACCAAACAGCAGACGCTGGAGTTCAGCTTCCCAACAGCTTTCTCTGCATAGCAGACTCCATGCCTTACACAATTTAAGCCAGAGTGTACATAATCCTCTATGTACATAATTCATAATAATCTGTGGATTATTTTATCCACTCTCTCTGCATCCAAGCAAATTCTAACCACTAACAGCAGAACGATTCATGAACTGTAGAGATCTTTAAATGCCTCTGGAGCACCCTGACTCCACCAGTAACTCAGGTGTCCTACAAAGACTTTTGACAAACCACAGATATTCCAATCAGCTCTTTAGACACTGATTTTCAAGCTGTTTCAGCTGCAACAAAACATGTTCTTCAGACCTACAAAGAATGAGTTTAACTTGCACAAAACAGGGAGCTACTCTCATCTCCAGCTTTTAAAACAGAGTTATACAACTGTATACAAGGACTTCCTGGAATATTAGTGATCTGCTACGCTAAATAAAATTAAGATAGCACCCCAGCCACAGTGTCTCTCAAATTAGTACAAAAGATCTACAGAGTACCATAAACAATCTGTGTTTTTAGAGGTTTAGGTTCACACCCTCACTTAAACTTCATCCCTCCTTAAAGAGAGGCCCAAGCAGCCCAAGGAATCCACCCTTCCACGCAGTCACAAAGTAGGAACTAAGCACTACACACTCAAGGACTGTGCAGGCTGGGAGATCATAGAATCACAGAGCAGTTTGGGTTGGAAGGGACCTTAACGTTCATCTTATTACAACACCCTGCCAGAGGCACGGCCACCTTCCACTATCCCAGGCTAGTACAAACTCCATCCAACCTGGTTTTGGACATTTCCAGGGATGGGACATATCATGTAACTTTAATCCACTGTCGTCTCCGTCCCTATAACCAGAGCTCCCGCACTAGCCCGGAGCAGCCGGCACAGGCCACCTCAGCCCTGCCCGCGCCCGGGCTCCCGGTCACCGCCTCTCCCTCGCCCATTCCGGTGTCTCAACCGCGCGAGAAGAGAGGGCGGACAGGGATAGATCCCTCGAGCGCCTCGGTCCCACTCAACGCAAGGCACTGCCTTTCCTCAGCATTCCCGAGGCTGGGAACCGCCCGTTCGCTGCTGCTCCCTCCTGAAACAGGGCTCCTCGCACGGCCCGCCACC
>VYXF01002653.1:389407-411868 GCA_013397295.1 Polioptila caerulea | reverse complement strand
CCCTTCCAACCCCACCTCCTCCCGCACCATGCACCCCGGTCCCCCGGGATTCCCGACGTCCCCGGTTCCTCTCCACATTCCCCCACTGCCTTCCCTCTGTCTCCTCCTCCTCCTCTCGGGTTTGAACACCCCTTGCCCCCCGCAGACCTGCCTCCCCTCTGCCGCTCGCACAGCTCTGCCTGCCGGGCTCCGCCAGATCGGGACCTCCGGACAGGTAGGCTGCGCTGCTCGCGCCGTGCTCACCCCGCCCCAGGGCCGAGGGTGGATGCTCCGCCGAGCTGATTCCCCTCTGCTGTCGCAGGGACTGGGCAGGAGTGAGGGACACCTTCCCACTTTCCGTGCACCCCGGAGGAGACAAAGACGTGGGGTGACGGGGATCTCCGGTCCTGCCGCTGTCGGGATGCGCGGTATCGCATCGGTGTACCGTCACGGCAGTATCGCTCAGCGGTGCGAGCGAGCACAGAGCTCGGACAGCGCCGGTGCAGGGACGCGGTGCCTTTGGCCTGACCTATTGTCGTCCGTGCTGGGGAGCGGGCTCCGGAGTCTACCGCTCCCGCCGCGGTTCTGCCACACAGGTCGCCTCCGTGCCCTGCGCCGTGTGCCTCGCAGGGATGTGTGGTACGGACTCTGGGGCTCACGTCCCACCGCCCCACTGAGGGTCATTCCTGCAAGCTCCCTCCCCAGATCTCTCTTGGAAGCAAAATCGCTTCGGACAGAGGCGCTGTCCCTCTCGCAGGGCCTGAGCCCCTCGCGCACCCCAGGTTTATGTCCCGGCTCAGAGCCAGAGATGCCAGGGGGTAACGGAAGCTTTTCTCACGGAACCATTGTGTTTATAGAGCCGTGCGCTGCCATGCGCCGGGTCCCTGGGTACCCGCGGCTTGTTGTCTGCTCTTCCTCTGTTGATAAAAGTAAGGTCTCATTTCTGAATTAAATCAATTTGGCTCAGTTAATGGCTTATTGCAGCTAGTAATTAATCACGTAGAATTTAAGTGACACTTATCCAATTCACACCTAAAGTTTTCTGTCAGCCAGAGGGTTTAATGGGAGTGGTTTTGTATTCCCATCTCCTCTCCCTTGAAGAAGGAGCTATTAATCCTATACGTATGGCTCAAAGTGAAAATGTCATGCAAGGAAGAATCTTGAAAGCACAGCATAACTGTTCTTCCATGTCTCCCTCCCAGTGAAGATCAGAGGAAATCTGCCCCATTCTTCCCTGTAACACTGGCGAGTACTTTCCAGCCAGGTGAGCAATGATCTTTCCTATTGATTGTGTCCCATTTGTCACCTGGCACTGTGCTTCGAACTGAAGAGTCTTCTCTGCCATGCTGACAGCAAGCAACTACATCTTGGATGCTGATCTCAGACTCATTGCTATTTTAGTCTCATTATTGGGTAGAATAGACTCTCTTTGATGGCAGGTCGCCTGTGATGGCTGTGTCAGCCCCACTGTAAAGTCCCAGAGGGGAGCAGAGCAGAGGGTACTGCATATTCATTCATGGGCCCCTCTTCCCTTTCAATGCAGTGACTTGCTGAGCTGACCTGTCTCTGGCGAATGTTGTGCTGGGAAGCTTTCAGGGCAGATTCAGCTAGGCTCAGGAGAATGTGTGGCACAGCTATGGCTAGGGACGTATAGTGACTTGAGGGTGTCCAGTGTTGACCAAAATGGGTGTGCTGGAGCTCAGCAGGGACTTAGGCAGCTCACAAGCCTGGGCTGCAGGAGAGGGAGTGCCCTAGGTTGTGGTGTGTGAATCGATGACTTCTGTCCTGATCAGGAGGGTAGAGCACAGGCTGTCAGCCAGAGCTGATAGGTGAGGGGAGTCCCAGCTCCAGCCCTACAACTAATGTTGAGTGAATCAAGTTTCAAGTGGTCACTGGATACAAATTGCCCCAGGGAGAGGCTTTGTGAAGGCACACCGGCAGCTCCAACTACTACTTAATGCCTAGCAAGCCTGAATCCTTATGTCCTGTCTCTTGGCCACTAATGCAATTGGTGTATTACTGAATTTGGCACTTTCTATTCTGGAGTGCTGTCTGGGGGTAGCAAAAGTGAGAGAAAACAGCACAGGTAAAGGAACCAGATGTTTCAAAGGGCGAAGCGGGGTGGGGGGCGTTGTTCAGGCAGCCTGAATATCTGCAGAGAGGAAATGTCTTGCGTCACAGTCATAAGGGACAAAGAAACCTTGGAGTCTGGTAAGTATGCAAGGCAAGGTAGGGAGGAATGGTGATGATGGAAACAGGAAACCTAAATAACAGGGCAGCTCTGAAAAGAAACACAAAAGGACTGAAGATCTGTGAGCAGGGAGTTCTGCTATTCTGTCATCCCAAGGATGTCTGGGACAAGAGCAAAATGAATTGAAGTTCTTTACAAATTGAGTATGTAGGAAGTGTAGGAAAGAAAAAAAGGTGTTAGTACTTTTGCCCCGGGGAGGGAAAGAGAAGGGCAAATATTACCTGCTTTGGGAGATCCTAGAAAGCTGGGATCGAGCTTTTAGAAATAGGAAAGTCTCTTGGCAGATTGTGTATGAGCCTTCCCAGCATTTGCCTCTGGAAACAGAAAAACAGATGGAAAGAGACACAGCAGGGAAGTGAAATCTCATTTATCTGCACAATGCCATCCTCATGGGTCCAGCCAGCTCTCTGCATGTCAGCCACCATAGAGCCTACCCCATCCATTCTCCTCCAGGCCTTTTCAAGCCCATCCATCACCCCATGGCTTCTTATTTACAGGGAGCTTGGCACACAAAGCTTGTTTTATTGTCTGTCATCCCTGCCACACAGGCACACACACACACAACGTCCATGTAGATACCCATACACTTTGTGTATTGCTGCAGATAGGTATTGTTTGAAGTCCAGGAAACCTTTACACATCTGCAAAAGTCTGAGCTTATCAGAGCCAAAAAGAAATCTGGCCCAACACACGTGCTTGAGTCCAGCTTGGTTCAGCCCTTGAGCATACTAAATACATCAAGGACCTTGACAGTCTCTTGGTTCAAGGGTTTTGTTCCTCTTGGCTGTGACATGAAGAACATATGGGGAAAGTTAAAACTAGGGTTGTCAGATATAATGTTTTAAGTAAGATATGTGAATTAATGTAGATGATCAAATGTTCCTGCTTTGTCAAATACAAAACAAGTACACCAGGGACAGTTTCAGAGTCTATTTCAGAGCCAATTTAGACACAACTGTATTTATAGGGGAAAAACACGCGTGAGTTTTTCTGTACCTGCTCAGTGCCTGGCTGCCTTGCAGGATTATGAGCAGAGATCAGAGAAATGGCAATTATTGAGTCCAGAGAAGACTTCCCATGGGGAAAGTTATCCAAGATGCACACCCCCACCCCCCCAATTTCACTTACAGGATTGTAACCTTCCGCTACTAACCCAAAATGGATCAGAAATTGTGGCTGGAAAACAGCATTGCAACTCACTCCCCAGCCCTGAGTGTCTACTCTGGGCAGCTCTTTGCTGTACATGTGTTCATGCGAGAGGCAGATTTGCTACCTCCGGTGGCTTGTAATCTTGAGGGTCTATAAGGTAGTGCAAAAAGAGGGTGGAGTAATAAGGATATAGGTCTGGTGTTGTGAAGAACTTCAGGCTCTTAACCTGGCAAATACTCCATCTATTTCCCTTACTAATATATGAACCCTAAGAAGAGGATGAAGTCTGGGCTTTGTTTTAACATTTGTGTTTGTTTATAGCAATTTAGGAAAGGCAACTCCTTACAAGGCCAGACTTCTTTCTGCCTAGTGTGTGTCTCAGGCAGAATTTCATCCTTTGCAGGCTGGATCAGCAGGGTAAGAACCTTGTTGTCACCTACATCAATGAGCCCAGAGCTAGCATGGGCTTCTTTTGTGGACTGTGGTCCTGCTAGAAAAGAGGGTGAAGTTTACTTTGGTGCTCAGCCATTGAGTAACCTGAGCACTGAGAACTAGGGATGCTATTCTTTAATCTAGCTGTCCTTTGTAGGTGTGAATTCTACAGAGTAAGAAAAATGAAGGAGGTATGAAGAGGTTTCTGGAATTAAAGATAGGTCAGGACATGGAAACAAGTGGTTAGGAGAAGGCTGGGACTGCTTTGCCTCTAGCACAGAAGTGTTGCATTAACCCAAAAACTTGTCCTTGCACGGGTTTGGTTTAGCTCAGGTCAGCTCAGGTCTCCCCTGACAACAGTGTACCACAGGTATTTATCTGCATTATTAATGCAAGATTCCCAGTGACAATAATGCAGTACGTTAACCTGCCTGCTCTGCCAGTGCAGAGATGAGGCAATCTGTGTTTCTACTTGCATTTTTATCCTGGCTCATATCAGCAAGACAGCTCGGCAGCTTAAATAAATGCCCCCTATGCTTTGAAACAGACCTTCTGTTTAACTGCCCTGCAGCATTTAGCTGCCTCTCAGCTCCCACTGAAAATCAGAATGTGTCTGTCAGGTTCACCATCAAAAGGCCATGTCTGTGAGAGTGAGATTGGAGACATTCTTACATTCTTTTTGCATGTGTTCTCTCCTCGTGGTATTTTGCATACAGATGAAAAGGTAAGATGCTCTTTCTGGCTCTTTGAGTTGTTCTGAGTGATGTCTTAATCCAACTGGTTTGCTCTGGTTCTTAAAGACAAAATCCTAGAAAAAAACCAAAGACCCCATGGTCTGGTGAAAAAGCAAATGACCCCGTCTGGAGTTGTGTGTTGCTATTTGTTCTAGTAGTTTTGCAGAAGAACTTCAAATGCCTTTTTAAACAGATTTAGCTGTCAGTCTGGTTTTCCTTTGTTCCAGGTAGTTGCCAATAAAATAGTATTTCTAGCATTAGGCCTTCAGCAAGTGAGCTTCCCAGTGCCTTCTAAATCAGACCTCAAGGGACAGTTTATTGTCTTTTACAGCCAGTAGAAAGACCTGCTTTTTGAAAACTGCATGGAAAAAAAGGCCCCCATGTTGCCTGCCTCTTTCTGGGGAATGGCTGAACCGAAAACATGTTCCCAGGCTATGAACAGCAAAAGAGAGGGATCTTGGAAAGGCAGGATTGGTTGTTGAGTGCATGAGCAGGGTTTTTTTCAATTAACAGGATGAAGTCATCTCTCAACTCCAGGATGCTGGGCTGCTGTGATGGCAGAGTTTTCACTGACTGAAAATTCTCCACATCTGTCTCTCAGTCTGAAAGAAAAGGGGAAAGGAAGAGCCCAGGCTACTCCTATGGTATCTTCTGCCAGCTCCACAAAAATTAGAGTCAGAATTGGCCTCAAAAGCTATTACCTGCTGCCCTTCACAGGCAACAATGGCTGGTGTCATCGTTTGATACTGGCCAAATGCCAGGCACCCATGAAGTTGTTTGCTCACCCTCTTATGCTATAGTTGGGCAGAGGAGAGGGCAAAAAAATAAGGAAGCACTCCTGAGTTAAGGACTGGGAGGAAAACACTCTAAGGACAAAAAAGGTTCAAATTTAAAGGTATAAGATTAATTTATTATTCACAGAGTCAGAGAAGGATGATGAGAAGTAAAATAAGCCTTTAAAACACCCTTTCCCCTCCCCAGCCCTTCCCTGTTTCCCACTGACAGTGCAGGGAGACAGGGCATGGAGTTTGTTACTTGAGATCTTTTTTTGTTTCCTCAGGGAGAGGAGTCTTTTTTCTGCTATGTCATGGGATCCCTCCCATGGGCAAACAGTCATCCCAAAACTGTTGTGGCACAGGTCACTCCTGCACAGGGTGCAGTCCTCAAAGGATAGGCTGCTCTAGTTTGGGAGCAAGGGACCTCTATTTGGGTCTCCTCCTGGATCACAGCTTTCTCTGGCATCCACCCACTCTGCCGTGAGCACTTTTCCCATGGGCTGCGAGTAGATCTCTGCATCCCCTGTGGACTTCATGCATTACAAGGGGACAGTTTGTTTCACCATAGTCCTCACCACGGCTTGCAGAGGAATCTCAGCTTCAACACTTCTTCCTTTTTTTCCACTGACCTTGATGTCGCCATGTTGCTTTCCCTCACATGTCCTCACTTCCTCTTCTTCTCTGACTAGAAGAAAACTGCTGCTTGTAGGTACCATTGCCAACAAGTTCCACCAATTCAAAAATTCTTGCAGGATCTCGCAGTGCCGAGAAGTTGATCTTGTCTGGGTTCCATGTTGAGGAGTCGCTCACCATGTTTCTGCTGTCAGCCGGGCGGCCCCGGCGCTGTTTAATGCCTCTCTTCATGCAGGGTGCCAGGAAGGAGAAGCTGCCACCACCCCTGCCCTTTTTGCCTGCAGCACAGCTGGCTAGGGGTGGCCAGGCAGGCAAGGCTTGCTATGGGCCACACTGAGCTGGCCCCTGGCCGCAGTGCCTCACCACCCCTGGAAAAACTGCATGTACACTGTTTGGATTTTCTTCTTAAACAGGTCATCACAGAGGCATTGTCAGCCTTTCTGATTGGGCCAGCAGCATGTCCATCTTTATAGTCATCAGAGACTGGCTCTGTCGGACATGGCGGAAGCTTCTAGCAGCTTCTCACAGAAGCTACCCCTGTGGCCCCCTCCCCTCTACCAAAAACCAGGCTCTGCCAAATCAACACACTGATGTTATAAACACGTATTATGAAGTTGGCTTTTTGCAAATATTAAGATGAGTGTTGTACATATAAGGTTGTTATAAATACATATAATGGTATTGGGTTGTTTTTGGTTTTTTCCTTGCACCCATATAGGGTGGATACTATATATGTGGTATGGAAATGGCTTTAAAGATATAGTTTTCTTTAGGAGTAAAGTAAGTTGATAAAGTGTCTTTGTAGTAAGTGAACTGACTACCTGGTCAAGATAACACCCAGTGAAGACCCCCTGCTACTGATATGAAGACATCTGCCACTGATATCCCAGCTCCCAGCACTGACCATCTGTAGAAACTATAGACCAAAGCCCAACTTAGGACTAATAAGAAGAATTAAAACCACAGCCAAGAAACATGCATGCTCTAAAAAGGTGGGACCAAAGAGTGACCATGCAAAACAGCTCCTAGAAACATGGAAATAAGTTCTTAGAAAAGTTTAAATGTACAATTTAAGTGGGGGGCTCTCTAGAGCAACAGACATGCTCTTGGCTCTCGGCCAGAGACACTCCGGCCTTGTATTTTGCTTTATTGCCTTGTCCTTATTGTCTTTTATTAAACCTTTTAAATTTTACCAAGAAAGTAAACTTCATTTTTTACACTGGTCAAGCAGAAAATCATATGAGGAAGGGAGTATGCACCCTTGTGATTAGGCAACAAAGTGGTTCTTCTGGTGAACAGATGGAAATCAAGTACAGCCAAGGGCTGAGGTGCAGGAAAGACTGGGATGAGGTTAAGTGAAAAGCTCTGGCTGTACTCTGTGACGGTATTTCTCAAACATAAGCATGGGCCTGGTTTTCTGGCAGTCAGTATCCCAGGGAACTCTGTTCTTAAGCATGTCTTCATGCTGCCCAGAGAGAGAGGGATGGTCTGGAAAAGTCTGCACTAGAAATGCTGCAAATTCCTTTCACCATTTTGTGGGAAAGGACAGGGCAGAATGGCTGAATAACTTACTTAGAGAATGCTTCGACTTATGCAACGTCCCAAAGTCATGTCTTGTAACACAAACACAAGGATGAAGGAAGACCCTCAAAAATATGACAGTGAAGTAGAATGAATGAGAACAGTCTACAGCCACTGTGCTGGTGGGCTCAATGAAACTTGGTCTCAATGTTCTTGGGACTTAAACTACCCTTCCAGTGACAGCCTTGCCAGGTGACCTGTGCAGGATCAAGGAGGGAAACTGGGACAAGCTAAAGAAACCTCAGTCTGCCTCTCTGCCCCTTGGTCCTTAGACCAGCATCCCCTGCTCTGCTGACAGCCTTTTTATTTCCCTGCTATGCCATGAGGAATCAGCCCAAAATCTCCAGTGTTTTTTCTTTGACCAGTTTCAGCTACCCTGAAGCAGTATGCAAGCATATGTGAAAGTCTCGTGTCTTGAGCTGCTCAGGTCTGTTGCTGGTCCTGTGGGGCCACCATCTGCCCCCAGTTCTGTTCATTTTGACATCTTCATTTGCAAGGAAACAAGCTGTGAGGAGGAGGAGCCAGTGCCCCTAGCCAAGGATGCCGACCTGGTAGCAGACAGCCCTGGCCAGGCAGCTGGTGTTGTGCCAGGCTTAGGAGCTGTGGGCAGGAGCCAGCCCCTCAGATGGTGGGCTGTGAATAGGAGGGTAGGAAGGCTAGTGAGGAATCAAAGGGAAGTGTCCTGCTGATTGATGGCCTCATTTGCACATGAAAATGGGACCTCTCAGCGCTGCAGGCCCCACACATGTGTCTCAGCTGCTGTAACCAAGGTTGGGAGAAGAGGAGATAAGCAAAGAGACAATAACTTGCTTCCGGCTCAGGACAGCATAATGGTTTTCATCTAAGTGTCCTAGGACTGAATCTTGATGGCCTTTACAGTTCCTAAGTGTTGGTTGTTTTTTGGTTTTTTTGTCTTTTTTAATTGCAGGTGAGACAGAGCACCCATGGTTATGGAAACTTCTTCCACCTTCTCTTCTTTCCTTTTCCTGTGCGTGCTAGTTCTTTCTGACTTCAGTCTTGCAGTCTCCCTGAACCCTGGCACGAAGCTCAAAAATGCCGCAGAGAACAACAACCACCTTCAAAACCAAGAGATGTGGCTGCAGCAGCCCAGAACTTGGCACCATCACAGGCAAGGCTTGGCCAAGAAGGAGAGGGTCCATGCCATGCCTTCAAGAGGGCAGCCGGCTGGGGAAGAGACTCTCAAGATGGGCAGCGGAGCTTCAGCTGTGGAAGAGCTGGTGGCAGAGGGACAGCCAGCAGCCCTAAAACAGAATAAGGACATGTTCCTGGGGTTTGAATTGTTGTATCCTGAGAAGGAAAACCAGTCCCCAGGCTCTGAGAAAGGAAAGAAGCAGAACCGAGGGCATCGTCGACATAGCCGCAGGGACAGGCTCAAACACCACCGAGGTATTTGAGCTCCAAGGGAAGCTGGGGTTGTGTCACAGCGTCTCTTGTGTGAGGGTCAAGAAGACGCAGCTGTGGTAGAGCCATATGTGTGTGTGGAGACTGTGGAGTGTGTGCCTGCTCTGGGGAGAAATCTGCCAAACAAAATAGGCACAAGAAAAAAGGAGAATTGCAGAACCAGAGAATTTTAGTGCTGGCTGCCATTTTATGAAAATTACGTGGTTTTTCTTACAGGGGGAGCCCTGAGAGTTCCTAAGACTTGAGGGGGCTGTTTTGGGGTGGCCTGCTTTGGTTGGTTGTTGTTGTTTGGTTGGTGGTTGTTTTGGGTTTTTTTTCCTTTTTAGTAAATGGCCCAATTTAGGAACAAATATGTCCAAGCCATGCTCAATCTCTCCACTGAATTATAAAAATGATGAGAATTAGAAAAAACACAACTTACTTATTTTGCCTTGAAGACCAGTTTCTTCTCACCAGAGCTTGTATTCATCTATGTTTATGCTGAACAACAACAACAAAAAAATTCCGATTTTGCATACGTGAAATTGCACTGGTAACTTTAAAATGTTGCTTGATTGTGACTGGGTCTGCTTTCCTTTGCAGGTCAAGTTGTGGGTGTGTGTCTCTGTGGTATGAGCTCAGTGTGGTAAACCTTGAGTTCTGTTAAAGCGAGGCAATTTGTGTCAATCTACACTATGTGACAAGCTGAGTGTCACGTCCTTGAGTTCCATCTATCATTCCTCCCTGTCTCAGTAAGAAGAACTCTATTGTTTTTTCAGGGGACTGACTAAACAGCTGGTGTTGGCAATATAGAAGAGTATGCAACAAAACTGGTTTGAAACAACATTTGCAGACTACAAACAGGGCTAATTTCTTGAAGTTACCTTAAGGTCTCTATTTAAATTAACACTTACTAAGAAGAGGGATATATCTGTGAAGATAATTTCAAGTTAGGTTAAGTCCTGACTTGAGCTAAATTGAAATAACTCACTAATAAAATCAAATAAGATTATATTCACAGGAATTTGCAGCAGCTTAATCCATTGGTTTAAAAATGGTAAAACAGGTACATTTTGTACTCTTGAGGTCAGAAAAAGACATGTTTTGCTTCTTAAACAAGAGACAGAGTGTCTTCAAAAAAGTGTGATTATGGTATGTCTTAAGCATGCAAAAATCAAGCTGCATATACTCTGGACTTGATTTATCACTGTAATAGCTCATTACTCTGTTTTACAGCAGTCTAAACAGCAGCTCAGGGTCATGGAACAGGAGTCAGTGACTGGATGAAACAAATTCCTTTTGATTGAGTCCGTCACATGGAGAAAAGGGATGAGAAAGGTAATGCTACTGTACCTGTTGCCCTCTGCAGGGAAGACTCCTGATGCTGGGCCAAGCTCCCTGTACAAGAAACCCAAAAGCTTTGAAGAACAGTTTCAAAATCTTCAGGCAGAGGAAGCTACAAGTCTGACTCCCACCATGCTCCTCATTGCTGCATTGAACACGGCTGTTTCCACAGAAGAGCCTCCTGTTCTTCCAGCCACTTCACCACGGTCACAGGTAAAGTGACAGCTGGGAACTGTTCTGTACCTCCAAGCCTTGCCTCTCCCTTAGCTATCCAACTTCACTGAGTTTCAAGGACCAGAGAGACAGGAGGAGCCCTTGGCTGAAGAGCCAGCATGTCCTAGAGCTCATTGCTCACCTTTTCTTCTCACACAGAAGCAGTAGAAACTTCCCTCTTGGCTTCAGCCTCAAAAAGGGAAAGCTCTTTGCTTTTGAAAAGGAGATGCCAGGAATCCCCTGTAGACAAGACAGGAGTGGAGGAGGGCAGAGGGAATCATAAAGCCTTTTTAATGTGTAAAAGCATCATGAAAATTTGCAAAGACTTCAATGCCTCTACAGAGGTGTAATCTGTTGTCTGTCTGGTTTTTTTGTGTTTTCCAGGTCCACCTCAGGCAAGATGGGGATGTGATGCCCACCTTGGATATGGCACTCTTTGACTGGACCGATTATGAGGATCTCAAACCAGAAATGTGGCCATCTGCTAAAAAGAAAGGTGCTAAACCTCCCTGTCCTCTTTCCCAAAAATCATCCTGTAAGGCTTGTCTATGTTAGTGTTCATAGATGTGCTGAAGGACATAAGATCATAGTGGTAGGAAAGGAGAGAAGCAGCATAATGCAGATGGAGTTTTCTGCTCAGTTTCAGAATGTTTCTCATTTTGGATGCATATTTGGAGGGCAGAGGAAAAATGATAAAGGGAGAGTTGTGAAATAGGGAGGAGATTAGACTATGAAGGTTTAGAGTTCAAACTCTTGAAATTTGTGGCTGTTTTCACCCTGGAACAATATATTCTCCAAAATTAAAACACTAGTGTGAAATTTTCTATCATCATCTCTTTTTTTTTCCATAGAAAAACGCCGCAGTAAGAGCCCCAACAGTGGAAATGAAACTATGAAGGCTGAAGGAGAGCCATGTGATCACCACCTTGACTGCCTCCCAGGTCAGGATCAGCTTGGCAGAGTAATTTCTCCAAACATGAGATGTTTGAAATCTAGCCCAGTTTTTAAGACATGCATCCTGATTTCTGCTACTGATAGGAAGTGATATGCGAGGGAAGGGTAGAGGCTCTCTAGGCATGTTGTGGTAGCAGATGATGTCTGTACAATGGAACTGTCATGGGTATCAGTAGCTCTGCAGGTAAGGAGATACCTGAGCTGTGCTGACCCCTGGTCCTGTGTTGCAGGCTCTTGCTGTGACTTGCGTGAACACCTCTGCAAACCACACAATCGAGGCCTTAATAACAAATGTTATGATGACTGTATGTGCACTGAAGGTGAGTCCAGCTCTTGCTCCCTGTGTTGGTTCAAAAGATAAGTGTCTGCCACAGAAGGTGGGAACCTCCCATGGAATGGAAAATATGACCCCCTTCCCTCCAGATTAGCATAGTTTTGAAATTAGGGGGCTTTCAGGCAAAGATATGGGAAAAGGAATAACAGCTCTTTACTAATATATATACGTATAAGAAGACAAACAAGCAACAACAATGGTTACAACAACAAACAGAACCAGAGACCCAGCCCCAGCCTTCTCTTGGCCACAGGCACTTCCCCTTTGGTGCAGTTCCCGTCACAGCCGGCAGGGGCGCTGTTGGCTCCTGGCCGGGCAGGGCAGGTGCAATGATTCCCCCGCGGCTGCAGGGGGCGCTGTGTCGCGAGCTCAGCCACCTCTGCACACAGTAATGGTGGGCGCAGCCAGCGGGAGAGCGAGAAAAGGGGCTCCCGCTGCAAACTCATGGGGACAGCTGGTCCCAGTGCCTCTCTGGATGGCAAAATGGACTGCAGCAGGAACCTTGGAGCAGCAGGCTGGAACGGCAGAGGTGATCAGACCCCCCCGGGCTGGCAAATAAAATTGTAGAACTAAGCCCCAAACAGTGGCAGACGCAGAAGCAGCGGGTGGTCCTGGTGCATGCTGGGTGTTGGGCTAAAGTGTAGCAAAATACCGGAAGCAGTGGTAAGAAGCTGCAGGGGCTGCACAGGGGATTGCTCCTTGGCACAGATCACTGGTGAGGCGCGCCAGGCTGGGGTCCTGGCACAGCACACACTGGCTCTGAGCTCCCAAGTGGCAGAGGAGCAAGCCAACAAACCCTAGTCACAGTGCAGAAGAAAAAAAAAGAGGGGAAAAAAAGAAAAAAGAAAAAACCACAGGGCAACAGGATCGCAGGTCAGGCCCACCGTTACTGCATGGTTGCTGAACCAATCACCTCCACCAGAAGGAAGCACAGCCCCTGGTCCTCAACCCCCACAGGATCCTGGGCTACCCCTCACCCATTGTGATATTCCTGGAGCCGGGGGAGGTAGTGACCATTCTGGACACAAAACAAAACCAAAAGCAAACATGGTTATGAGATATAAACTATCCCCAAGACACTGCCCGACTTGTAGCGTTGACTTGGAATAGTGGTTTGTATGTGAAAACAGGAGCCAAGCTCCCCTGCTCTTAGCCTCTCTTTGCCACTGACTCACAGTATGACTATTGGGTCTTCTAGGATATCTTGTTTTCTCTCTTGGAAAGATCCTGATGTCTACCAACCTAACAAGAAGCCACAATATATTAACATTTCAGTGGTATTTTCAAGTATCACAGACTAAGAAAACACTGTTTTATAAGACCTTGTGCCTAACATGACTTTCCCAAGTTAATTTCAACTGAGCTTGTTGCAATTAGTAGATGTGGGAAGGACTCAGGCTTTTGTTTCTTAAAATTATTTCTGAAGAATCCACAGCAGCCCTTACTAGGCAGGTGCATTATGAAGGTGTTAAAAGGCACTCTTCTAGTCTAAACGTGTTCAGAATCAGCTCCAAGCACTGAGTCCTGCCTGCCAGAATGAAAGTCTGTTCACCAAGTTTTGTGACTGCATTAGGTACCCAGTGATTTGACCAGGCTGTTCGCCTACTTTTTACCAAGTAAATGGGCAGCTTTCCTGGAGTTGCGATGTTAAATGATAGCCTTCACCTTTGGCGTGTTGTGTAAGACCTGCAGGGTCCTAATCAGAGATGACCCTCTGATAGATTAGCGTAGAAACATGTTTCTGCAATCCCTAATGAGGCTGCCCCAGGCCCTGCTTTATCCTTAAGCTAGTTAGAAGTTGATAGCGAATGTAGCATATGTAGCATAAAAAAGGTCCCCAGAGACGGAAGATCCAGATAAGATAGACAAGAGGCTTAGATATGAGCAGAGTGCTGATCTTGCATATTCCTCTTTTAGGAGGCCCGATTGCCCTGGGGTGATTGGTAATGAGGGGCACAAACTCAACTTTTTAAGGTAGCTGGTCTCAATGTAGCCCAGGGACATAATTCCAAAAGACTGCTCTGTGGCATCATCTGGGTCTTCAGTGTACAACCAAGAACAGTTTTGAGCTGTCTTATTACAAAAGCTATAAATCCTCTGCTGCCTGCTCTGGAGGTTAAAAGAGCTGCAGTTTCTAGAATGATCAAATCAGCTCCTTCCAACCCCAATGGCGAATTCCTACACTACTGAAAAGCAGTGTTTTCGTGATAATTATTTACCCATAGGCTGTACCCTGTCTGGCGCAACTAGCTATGCATTCCGGTGTCACAAAGTCAGACAAGAAAGACCATGAAATCAACCTCTTGGGGCCAGAAACCAAGTAGTTACCTTGATCAGAGGCTCCCATTACCTTCCACTGCCATGGGAGAATATGCACTCATGGTTTTTACAATAAAACACCTTTTTTCCCCTTCATACTCACCCCTGCTGTATTAGTTAGCTTCCTTCAGACCCTGCACATTGAGCATCTAAAACAGAGAAACTAAAGGAGATGAGCAGTGGGCTTTGGATCAAACCTCCCAGTAATAACCCTTCAAAGTCTCTTCCATTCTCTCTTGAAGCTTCAGGGAAATAAATAGCAAGGTGAGGTCCCTAGTCATTGCTGCTGCACATTAAGTCTATAGTAATTCCCAACAGAGGGATTACTTAGACAGTAATGGGAAGTAATAGGGGGAAACCAAGCAGGGCTCCCATAAAATCACTGGAAACAATTGGAATAATTCATTGGTATTTCAAGAAGTCAGTGAAACCTGCCTGAGCAATGAATCCCAAACTAGAACAGTGAGCCAAACAGAATGCCAGTGCCCAGAGAGCAATATCCTGTGTCTGTGTGAGGCATTTCTCTGCCACCCTATTTGACACAGCACTGGGACTGTCCCCGCTGCAGCGGTATATGAGGCAGAGAGATACTTGGTGTTACTGCTGTAGTGAACCCTGGTCCCTCCTCACTTCTTCACGTCTTTTCCATAGGGCTACGCTGTTACGCCAAATTCCACCGGAACCGAAGAGTGACCCGAAGGAAAGGGCGCTGTGTGGAGCCTGAATCAGCCAATGGAGATCAGGGATCATTTGTTAATGTTTAGGAGGGTGGAACCCCTGCTTGTATGGTCAGGAGCTGGGGTCAAACTGTTTATATCTAGCAATGGGAATCAGAGGAAACAGTTGAGCAAATGATGGAAGCTGCAGGCTCTGAACATGCCAGGTCCCAGCTAGACTGAAACTCATATTCATTATAAATACAGTGGCATCAGCCTTTTCCATAGCACTCCCCGTGCCTTCCCTCAGCACATTCCTGACACTGAATTGAGTTCCCCTCTCCTAGTTAGTGAGCAATGATCATGACTCCCATTCTGATGGTCCTGGCAGGAAAAGGCTCTGCAGTTTCATCTCCTGTCAAGAGAGGCAAGATGTGGAAGATGCTTCAGGGCAAAGGAGATGATAGGAGTTTAGACTTTACCCCTTAATTATTCCTTGAGAGTAAAAGTAGATAGAACTTCCTTAAGGACTGGAAGTTCCTAGAGGAGAGGAAATTTGTAGTGTACAGGTGGAATCAAAGATGGGAAATGGATCAGCAGGAAGCTGCCTGCCTAGATGAGAGAGGACTCTCTGGTAGACCTCTTGCTCTCTCCCTTTTTCACGACTCCAGACATATTCCTTAGCTGTTACACACCATCGCATCCTACCTGTCATCTTTGGAACTATCTAATCCCACTCTATCCTTCCTTCCTTTCTTGCTTTCAGAGAACCACCTGATTTCTGCAAGGATGTGGCAAAACATCGTTGCCTATAGCTCTCACTCATTTAGCTATCCTGCCAGGTCTGTTATTTTTAATGATGATTTTTAGGAGCTTTCTGGAGAAGTGATAGTTTTCCTAGTGAGCCAAAAATAAAGTTTTTGGTAACAGGAGATAGGGACAGGCTGTTCCATTGTAGTAAAACATGTGACATGTTGCATGTGTGTTTCCGTGATATGTAAATAAAGATATGATGTATATCCTTTGTGCAACTCTTCTGCTTTTTGACTGCACCTGAGGATGTGGAGGAGCCAGAAAAGCCTATAAGAAAGTTGGTCAGCAGGTAGCACTGATAACTTGAGGTAATCACACAGAACAATTGTGCCACTGGTAGAAAAACTTCTCTGCTCAAGGTTGCTTGTATTCTCACTCAAACTGGAGATAACTGTTTCTGCCTAGTGTAGCCGCCAGATGTTTTAAACTTCTTTATATTAACACTTAATTACTAGCTTCAGTGATATATTGCAGCAACAAAGGCTACCTGTGTTAACCTGGAGTAGTAGTAGCTGGTGAAGACGTTCTTTGCTACTGCTAACACCCCAATACCCTGACTTCTGTGGGGAGGCAGCTGTGAAGCTTTTTATATCCAAGAGCTTGGAGATGTATAGCACTTTCTTTAGAAAAAGAAATATTAATCATGGTGCTGTGGGCAGAATCCTCTTTACACAGCTTCCCTAAACCCCCTGTGTTCCATTTAGTTAGTCAAACCTCCAATCTGCAATCCTATTTATGCTGTGGTGCCACTTTGCATTGTGTATTCACTCAAAGACTGTAAGCATTACACTTTACATCTCTAATATGAGTGCCCACTCCTGGCCGCAGAGAGATGCTGTGAATACAATGTCATTTCTGACCTGTGCATCCCTGCTAAAGGAGGAATTTGTATTCCTCCTTAGGCAAAACCTACCACAGGGTTGGATGCAGCTGTTCTGCTTACAGCATGATAGTCTTAGCACAAAAGACAGAAGTAAAGAAAGGTGGTTTCAGCTGTGCCTTAAGCTCGATGGCACAGCAGCAAGGATTCAATTTGTTAACCCAGGGAGAGCAATGCAGCCCCTCCTTCAGCCCAGATGCAAATAGTGGGTGGTGCTGCCAGTGCCATTGTCAGTGGAAGCATAAAGGGAAAAAAGACTCCTAATTGATCATATTCAATTGCAGAGCTCTCAGCCTCTGGTCTGTGTGACACTGATGAGAACCACATGCACACATGCTGTCAAAACCAGATTTGATATCACACTGCGTTTTAGTGTAGGAACCAAGATCTACAGGGAACAGTGCAATTGAAAGCAAGCAGGAAATTTTGCAGGGGTCTTTATCCTTGGTGATGCAGGTATTCCTTGCCTCTTACACTACAAATGGGATCCTTGTAGGATCATGGACAGTGTTTGAAGCAAATCTGTGTTGCAAATCGTGAAATACAAGCAAGTCTGAATTTTGTCAGAGTTTAGACTCTGAAAGGAGACTTACTCCTACAGTTCTTGCTTTTTCAGCCTTCAGTCTGTTAACTCTGAACATAAAGAACAGGTTATTCTTAATTGGTGGGAATAGTTAAGGTCAGTGAAAATTCAGTTAACTATTATCAGTTGAGATAAATGGGACCAGGAGATCAGGCTCCTTTTTGTATGGCCTTTACTAAGAAATCAGCTCTGGGGTGGGGGCTCGAGGGGTCGCGACCCCGCCACTGCTCCCTCGGACGACGCAGAGAAGGAGGAGTGCAANTGCAAACTTTGGCTCGGGCTTGTTGTTCTAGGGATATCTCTTTTTAAATTGAGGCTTTTCGGTGTTAATTTGCATGTTCTGTCTTTCTCTCTGTTGCCCTTTTTTCTCCGTCACTTTTTTCCTGCCGCCATTTTTCCCGCCGCCGTTTTCCTCGTCGCCGTTTCTCCCGCCTCCTCTGCCACTGTTTCGTGGGGGAAGTAGCAGTTTTACCCGGTGGAATGAGGGGGTAAAGAGGGCTTACAGAAATACTGGGGATAGGGGATAACAGGATTGATAAACTAGGGATGTAACATGGGGTTTTACAACTTTTTGGGTAACATAATACAACACATTACAGAAATTGTGAACTTTAACTTTTATCATTAAAACAAATAACATCAACATGAGGAAATTCTGAGTTTTTATTCATAACATCAGTCAAGTCAGGGATTACTAGATTGATTTCTCACATTGGAATTTCAGAAAGAGAGCCTGCAACCAAGTGTCATTCCTGCTGAGTCAAGCTGTTATATTGCAGAGGTGGTGCAGGAAGGGTGAGCAGTGGTACAGATACATACTGCATAGCCACAGCAGTGTGAAAAGAATCAGCCTGATTTATGGATCAGCCAGATCAACTACTGACTTCACAATTCCAGTGCAAAGGAAAGCTGTTGAGTAAATGACATGAAGAGGTGTGGAATGCAAGAGCAGCCTGTGATATAAAACCCCAGGTCAATATTTGTACAAGTCCAACTCGTGAGCACAGCAAAACTTTTTAGTGCCACTCTGTGCTATCTCAAAGGCATGACAGCAGCTGCAGAGCATCACCATCATGGGTTTTAGCAGCTTTCCCTTTCCTTCCTAGTATCTCATAGTCACAGTGCCATCAGTGATAGTTTTGCCTTTGGGGGCATTAGGTCTGAACAAGAGAGAGATACAAATGTCAAGCCATACTTGATTTATATGTTCTTCTCAACTGATTGCTTAAGAAATTCAAATTAAGAATTCACACAAGTTCAGCTTCTCTGTTGCCCCCAGAGAATTTAAGTCAGAGCTCTTGCAAGATTGTCTTTTGTCTTGAAAGGACTTTGGACCAGGCCCAAACCAGCCACAGCGGGGCTCTGTGCAATGATTTCTAGAGTTAATCACAGAGCGTGGATGCAAGAAAGGTCTCACCCAAAGTCTTGTTCTACAGCTATTGCTGTTAGTAGCCTCTGAGAATCTAAGGGTTATGCATCACCTTAAACTGCTTCTCCAAGGGTGAGAATCATTAAACGTGGAAAAGAGAGAACAGCATACTGATTTGACATAATCATTTCAGCAGCTGCCTGCTCTGCAAATTTGTTGAATTTTGGGGATGTTCCTGGTAGTTGTCAAAATTATGACTGCTAGAGAGGCAAGGAGTGGAAGCACAAATTAAAACACTTGGGAATCATTTTGTCTCAAGTCTGTAATAGTCTGCATTCATTTTCACTTGGAGGTGTTTTATTGAAACCCTCCCTCTTTCCTCTCTCTCCCAGTAATTACCCTGTTGTAAATCCACAGTGTGTGAAAGTGCTTCAGTTTGAAACCCATGCTATACCATATTGTTCACATCCATGCCAGTCATTCTCTACTATATGAAGCCTGAAAAAAAACATTGCTTTCATAGTTTTTATCAGAAAAAACCCAAGGGCTGTTGTTTTCTTGGAATGTTCAGTGTGAGCATATGTACTCCATAAAACCACTTCTGATGTGTCATTTCATTTTCTGGAGTGTCAGTGAATCTTGAAGAGTGGTCTCTTAATGATATCTCAAAGCTTTAGTTAGATTTTAGAATATAAGAGGAGCTCATTGCTGCTGAGATGGAGAAGGACTTCCAAGTGCATTTGTCAAAGACACCACATTAATGTGACCCTCTCTACTCCCCAAATTACCTTGCCATAGTCTGTCTGGCAGCACAATTGCAGGAGGAGGCTTTCCACCAGCATTAAAAAATGTCTTCAGTTTCCCCCCCAATCCAGATAATGATTCTGTTTGCTGATTTCCCACTGGGATTTAAAAGTGAGTTTGTAGAGCCAGGCAACTTCTATATGCCCTTCCTCACTACTTATTCAGAAAGGCTCTGTGGCTAATATATATGTATTTGTGCTGAGCTGGTGTCTTCATTGCTCTCAACTCCATAGCCAGGGGTAAAACCCAGAGATACTGGTGTCAGCTGCAGCTTCTAGTTAACTTCAGAATAAACCCCTAGAGAGGGGAAGAAGGGCAGAACTATGAGGGGTGAGCTTGTCTCCATCTCCATGGGCCAGATAAGGACAGCATGGAGCAATTATATTAAGTTGTTCACTTCCCTATAGAATTCCTATCACCTTACTCACCAAGGGTACAGTGTCCTGAAAAGGCAAAGGAAAGCATTTCTGCCCTTTAAGTCCCACTTTTATGCTATCAGGAGAGGATCCAGCTGTGTATTATTTTTACTCAGTCTGCACAAGGCAAACCAATAGATTTTTTTAAACAATAGATTTTGCAAAAAGCAAAATAACAGCTTAATTGCTGAATATTGGTTGCAGTGAGCTGAACTCACCTGGAGCAGTTTTCTAGTCACAAAAATATCTGTATCCAGTCTCCTGGGTCACCTGCTTCTCCCTGCATGTCTTCTCTGACTTGGTGCTTCCTTCCTATCTTTCCTTCCTTTGTTGCTTTATCAAACCTGGGGAAGGGAAGAAAGAGAGGCAGTGGGTTACACGGAGAGGCAATTTACAAGGTACAAGCAGCACAAAGTAGAAATAAAAAAAAGCAACCCCCAGATCACACAGGTGTGAGAGACATGCAAATGCATAATGTTGGTCATAGCTCTCATTGTTTTCATATCAATGAGATCATTAAGACATTTCTAAGATCCTTGAGTCTATGATGTGCAAACCCAGGATATAATAAGCAGGGATGGATTAACTGCATGATACATTGATGAACAAAATGAAGTAAAGTGCTTTTATTGTACAAGGGGAAATGCTTTGCATTAAACAGTGAACACATCAATTCTAATTATGGCTCATGCTGCATAAATGGTAATGAGACTCTGTCTCAGGCTGAGTGAGAATGCTGAAGGAAGCAAAGATGCCCGCGTGCTGCTGCTTCCAAACAGTACTTATTGTTCAATTGGGACAGTGGAATTTGTCTTCATAACAAACAGTTCTCCTTTGATAGATACCTGTCTTGGCAGAAGGGCATCCTAGTGCACTTCAAACACAGCACTGAGCCAGCAATACGGCTATTCAGCCTCTCCATCTTTCCTACCATCCCAAGTGTCATATATTTCTGTCATTTATGTTGAAATCCAGTCATTCCTTGACATTACTGGAACCACTAGCATTGATCTCATTTGATACCACTACTTCTGTAGATAGACGCAGGACTTTGCTGCAAGACACAGTAATATGTCCATGCAAGGCATAATAATGGAAGTGAAGTCACAGCTCATGTGTCATGTGGCAATCGATGAGTTATATTTCAATCTTTCATTTGAAAGTGACACATTCAGATATTCCTGAGGGGACTTTCACAGCCCTTTTGGGTTTTTTACTGTTGTTCTGAGCTACGAGTTTTATACTGATTCTTCCTAGCATTTTCTGGGTAATTTAATTTTGGCATTTAATGCTTTGCCGTGGCACATCTTGAAGTGTGCTGCATATAAGCAGTCAGTTGCACTCAGAACATGGTCAAGGACAGGCTGGATAGCACTGCATTTGTGGCTTGTTTGAGAATGTCTGACAGTAGGTTCAGCACTGCACAATTCTCCTTGCTTGAAGTGGAAATGAAACTGAAGGATGACTCATGCTTTTCTACATCCAACTTCTGCAATGAACCTTTGACCCAGCTAATTTCTCAGAGGCCCCATATTTTCTGTAAGAAGGAATAATGACAAGAAAGGAACTGAGCAAGCAAGACATTGCAGTCTTACACTGCAGACATCACTCATTAGGCAAGGATATGATGGTTTGAGAAGTGTCATCTTGACCTCTGGGTTCTTTTATTTCGTTTACCAGACTTGGGGAGAAGGCTGCTGGTATGAACTGAACAGGAAATAGTAAGTTATAGCTAAACTGTGTGAGGTAAATTGTGTTGAATTGGTAAATTACCAACTCCCCTAGCTCTAAAATGAAAACAGCTTTTTTTCAGAATAAGAACCGAAGAACTTGTTATTTGTACCAGTTTTTTAGGCAAACGGTCCAGTCTTCTAGTTCTAGGGAAAAATCCAGGGCCAAAGGAAGCAACTAAGTACCTGCCAGCCATCCTAGCTACCTGGCCCAACCCCTAAGACTGACCTTAACTTGACTTAGCTATTGGGTGACACAGCTAAGCACAGTTAGCACCATTTTATTGGTGTCAATCAACAGTTTCTTTGTCACTTCTCACCTTTTGGTCACACCACTGATATATGCACAAAAACACTCTTCCTGCAGAAAGCTGCAAAGTCCTTCGCACATTAGCGTTCCCAGACACTGATTACAGTCAAAGTATAATGTCCAACCTTGTCTCACTACATTGCATGTACAAGCAGCAGGAAGAGTTTTGCTGGGTTTTTGGAGCCAACAAACTGATCTGTGTGCACTTTGGCTGGGTGTTTGCAGCCAAGAAACTGATCTGTGCATGTTTTTAACTTAGTGGTGGCTTTGGAAACAAAATCACAGAATTGTTAGGGTTGGAAGAGGCCTCTGGAGATCATCTAGTCCAACTCCCTGCTGCCCCCTCCCCCTGCCAAGGCAGGGTCACCTGGAGCATGTGACACAGGAACGTGTCTGGTTGGGTTTGGAATGTCTCCAGAGACACTCCAGGCCCTTCTCGGGCAGCCTGTCCCAGTGCTCTGCCACCCTCAACGTAAAAAAGTTCTTTCTCATGTTGAGCTGGAACTTCTGGTGTTTTAGTTTATGCCCATTGTCTTGTGACTGGGTACTACTGAGAAGGGTCTGGCATCCTCGTGGCACCCGCTTTCGAGGCATTAACAAGATCAGAAGCCATGCTGTTCACATCAGGTAGGCAGAGCACCCAGATTGCCTCCTCCGCTGGAACACGCCCGACCAGCTGCCACTCAGCGGACTCTAACAAGGATCCCCCAGCCGCGACCCGGCGCACCCAGAACCGCCGTGCGCCGCCGGACGTTTCCAGGGGCGCGGCCAGGGTGGGGCCGGGGGCGGTGTCCCCGCTC
>VYXF01002653.1:350304-389394 GCA_013397295.1 Polioptila caerulea | reverse complement strand
TCCCCCCGCCCCTCGCCGTCCGCCAGCCCGGCCCTGCTTCACGGGAGCGGCCCCGCCGGCCGTCTTGGGGCTGCTGCAATGGAGCTGCCGGCTGTCAGCCTCAAGGTAGGGGCTTCCCCTGCCCCCGGGGCTCGGGAGCGGGGCTGGGGAAGCGGGAGGGCGGCTGGGGGCTGCTGGGGCGGGCTGAGCCTCGGGTGCTCGGATCCGCCCTCCCCATATCCCTCCTCTCCTCTCGTGTGTTCTCCAGCCGTATGCCTGGCTGAGTATGATACAGTATGAGTATGGCTGGTATGACCCTGACTGAGGCCCTGCTCGGACCTGCGGAGCCCTCTGAGGAGGAAAAACTGAAGTTTCTACTTTTTTCATCACATGGGCAAAGGCTGCAGAAGTTCTGAACGCCATGAATCCGAGTGGGGGGAGGTTTAGATTGGATATCGGGAAAATACTTTCTCCAGAGAGTGATCAGTCACTGAACAGGCTCCCCAGGGCAGTGGTCACAACACCAAGTCTGTCTGATTTCGAGGAGTATTTGGACAACGCTCTCAAGCACAGGCTGGAATTCTTGGGGTGTCTTGTGCAGTGTCAGGAGTTGATGATCCTGATGGGTCCCTTCCAGCTCAGTGTATTCTATGATTCTTGGTTAAACCCACCAGGTGATGACTCCAAAGTTTGCTCTTACTTCAGGGATATTGCTTAAGTGGCCAAGGACTGGTCAGAGACAACTGCTGGCCATTAACTAGTGTCCATGGAGGTTTCCAGCTCAGCTGACCAGAGTTAAGCCAAGATAAACACTGCACAAGATACTGAGGAGACAAAGTTTTTGCTTGTCAGGCAAAATATCCTAGAAAAACAATCCCACTTACTTGGGGGTTATCATGTGATAGATAACTGTAATTGCTTCTCTGCTGTGGAGGGCAGGCTCCACTTGATGGCATTTGGAAATTTTGGTGAATAGCTGATTACCAGAGAAAGGAGATATAAGAGAGTTAACCAGTTACATTACATTTTTCACTTTTGGAAAAAGCACTTCCTTGCTGACAAGTCAGTTAAAATCACACTTTGCTTTTGAGGTTGATGTTTGATTCTGATGTCTTCTGTGCTACCAGACACGTTACATTTTGGTCTATTTTTTTTTTTTTTGTCTTTCACATTTTCAGAGCCCTGAGATTTTTAGGTATGTGTGTCCTTTCCCAGCTTCACTACTTTGTGATTTAATTTAATACAGCATGGTTTAGGTGCTTTCTTTGGTTGCCCAGAGAGTGAAAGCATCACAGATCATATCAGGGTTTTTTTGCTGGTGATTCATTAAGCTGTGAGCAGTGGCCTTGGGCCAGGCTGCCTATCGGTTGGGTGGGAGAATAGTATTATCTCAGCTACCATTATTAATTCAGCTTTGTACAGGACAGCTTTCATGTGGCTGTATTAAAGAAAAGATTGGTGTTCATATAATGATGAATACCTCTCTTGCTAGTTTACCAAGAAAAGCAACTTCCCTTGTTAGAGGCAAGTAAGCAAATGGATTTTTCAAGGCCCAGCATGTGTATTATATTACATTCTGGAAACTAGCTGATACTTTGCTCTGACAAGTTTGGACTATTGTGTGATTCCCAGGGCACTAGGAAGATTAAAAGATCTTGCCTTCTGCTTTGTTTTTTAACTTGGTCTGATTTTTTTTTTCCATGCTAAAACAACAGTGAAAACTAAGGACATTTAATTAAAAAGTTTGCCAACACTAAATATGTGTTCTACCTTGGGAAATGGAGATAGGGGAGCTGAAAAACACTGGCTTTTCCATTAATGAGTCACAAAGATAACAAAACTAAAATGTTACCTTTCTTTTTTTGTTTCAGACAACCATTCCCCCATCTCTTACTAGATAAGCATGAGTTTCTCCTGGGCAAACTGTTTTCAGCATTAAGAAATTCCTTGTTGTCAAGTCTGCCACTTCTGCTCTGAGCTGCAAAGACAGGAATAGAGAATTAATAGTTGTACCTATGCTTCATACTGTTCCTGAGTTAGGGCCTGATTCCCTGGAAAATACCACACAGGTGGGGAAGATTCTTACTCAGAAGGGGCCTGGAAATAACACACACTGCTACTATTCATTGTCATGATCTGCTTACTGGTTCTGTGAGATTATAAAGATGAGCCTCATGATAGAAGTAGTTCCAAGAAAGCTGCATGACTGAGCTGTGTTTGTTCCAGAATGTAGAAGTATCTTAGCCTCAGGGTCTCTCTTTAAGCTGCTTGCAGAGGTATAAAATTAATGTAGCAGGCTTTGCCCTTGAGTAGATGGGGAACATGCTCATTGAACAGGGATCTACTGGCTCGGTTCTAACAGCCATGCTCAGCAAAACATTGGGGAAGCTGCACAGCCATACTTCTGCCATGACAGCTTGACACCTATGATTACTGAAATAATCACGCAGAGCCTCGAAATACGTTTGACTTTGATTCAGCCTGGACAATGCCCTACAATCCATGTGCCTGGAAACACACATTTTGTGCTTAGGCATTTTAAAGTGCTAAGTCACAGAATCAAGGAATAATAGAGATGTGTGTATGCCATGTGATTAAACCTCCTGCTCAAAGCAAGGCAAACTGCAAGCTCAACTCAAAAATCAGCTGAGTTTTAAAATAAAAACAGAGCCATGACAGCCCCATTGGATAGCCTGTCCCACTGCTTTAGCACTCTCATTATTATCACTCTCTTTTAATAATGAGGCACATCCTTACAGGTGGCCACTAAGATTCATGTTTTGGTTTTGTATGTTCTCAGGTGAATGTCACTCATAGAGTAGGTGAGCTCACTCTAAAGTAAAAAAAGTAAAATAGAAATTTAGATACAATAAGAAAATAATTATAATTTGCAACTGTTTAATTTTTAACTTGGTCAAAATTCAACCTCGTACTTAATTCTGTGCTGAAGCATGTTTAAAGAAGTTCCTATTCCAAAGAGTTTCCCATCTAATGAGACCCTGGCAGACCTAGGTTCTTTTTACACTTGGCAATTAGTTCCATTGCATGCTGGGGTTTGCAAAGGAAGTAGGAATTCTCCTTAGCTCTCCCCAGTTTCCAATGCAATGCTTTTAATTACATGGCCATCCTTTTTCCCAGGAGACATGGGGACAAAGGACCCACCTTTCTTATTTTCTCCTCTCACCACTAGTTCAAGTCTTTGGAGATATTTTCTCAAAAGAAGAATTGTATGTCTGTCTTAGCTACAGACCTAAGTCCTTGGACAGATGGAAAAAATTTAAATTCTTCGGCTGTCTTATCAGGAGACTGCCTGCAAATTAACATCTCACATAGTAACTGTAGCTTTTCATTAACACTATATTTTTTATGTTAAAGCATACCAACACCACCAATTCCATAGTGCACTGAAGAACTGTCAGGTAAATTGGACTAATAAGTAAAAAGGGAATATCTTGGGTTTATTTCAGTAGTCACTCATAGTACCAGCCCTGGTTTACCTGACTTTATGCTGATGACTAAACATACTTCATTATTTAGTAACTGCAGTATTGATCTAGACAGCTTTAAAAAAAACAAACCCATCCTGCTTAATTATGCTAACTGGTGAGCCTTGAGGGGTCTTGTGGGTATATAACATACAATTAAATACTACCTAATTAAGAATTTTCCTGATGTTGTGATAGTCTCTTGAGTAAACGCTATCTGCATGTCTCTATTCTTATCCAGGAACATCTTGTATGTTACTGATCAGCAGTTTTTCCATTGTATCTGTGGTACAGTTTGGGAAATACTAAGTGGTGTTGGAAGTTACAGCAAAGTCTAGTGAGTGCTCAGCAGCTGTGATGAGGCACTGCATTGAAGGAAGAGCAGGAAGTAAGTCATTTGCATTGTGGTGTCCTGGCAGAGCAGTGTGAGCTGCAGCAACTGGGCCACCCCTGTGTTTCTTCATTGTGCTTCACTTATGTCACAGCTTCACTCTGTTCTCCAGCAACTAGTTTTGTTTAAAGTTAGAGCATAGAGAGATGTTTTAAGTCAAGGAATCTAGCAGGATGTCAGTAGATCTTAATTTCTTTTTTGTGTCTTAATGCTCCTATCTGCACGCAGGACACATTTCCTGTGTCCACTGAGGCTTTTGCTGCATACTCATTTCCCAATTTTCTTTTTTGGGGGAGAGTGTGCTTCAGAGGGGTTTTGGTAGTGTGGGTTTGGGTTTTTAATACCAAGGCCAGCAGAAATGCCAATTTGAAGCCTTTCTCACAGCTAGGAAAAAAATGAAAATGTGCCTGTAACCCATGGATCCTCTGATATGTCCAGGCTTCAGCCTTTCTTTACTGAGGCTTTTAATAGAGCCTGTCTTCCATATTCTTGTTTTCACAAATGTTTATAGTGGTCTCCCTTTGTTGGAGTGACCAGCAGGCTATAGATGTAGAAAAAGCCTGAAGTGATATATTGTTCCCGTTTGCTCTCTGAGTAAACATGTAGGGTATGTTTCCTTGGTTACAAAAATTGCAAGTGGTGGTGAAGAGATCCTTCTATCATTTATTACATTATGATCCTTTCTTCTTGAATTTGTCCCATTAAGCATAAGGACCAGGATCATTAAGGACACTTGCAAAGTACAGAATTTGTGACAGTTTTATCTTACTGCTACTCAGGGCACTGTTCGCATTTGGACCTGATGGCTTCACTGGAAGTGAAAAGAGCTGTGTGCTGTGGCAGGATCAGGCTCACAGAGTCCTGGAAGAAGCCTTCAGGTCTGTTAATACTGCAGTGGGGTTGGACCACTGCTCTGAACAGACTGGAAGGAGGTAAAAGAAGGATTTGTTGAGGACGGGGATGAAATTCTGGGAGATGAGTCATGGCTATCCATGGGCTTTTTGGTGATGGCATGCCAGATTGGTCATGTATAAACTGTGCTAGCACAGCGTGAATCAGATTGCCTGGCTTTCTGTGCAAACTTTTCTGGAGTTCCAAAATTAATAACCCATTTAGAAAAGGCTAAATGGTCCCTGAATCAGATGTTGACAGAGATGACAAGAAGAATGAATGAGTACAGTGTAGCACCACAGGACATACTCAGCAACAGATGGTGGAGAAAAATAGCTTTGTTTTCACTGTCCCAAATTGCCTCACCATCTTTCTGCACTGGTTCATGGGTCCAGGCCACTCTTCCACCCCATTCCTTGGGGACACAGTCATGCTGTTTCACTTTGATCCTCCCTGAATTCTCCCAACATGCTGGCTGACCTGTCTTCCTGTTGTCTTTTTTTTATTTTCATAGGCTATCATTCTGGTACATTGGCTGCTCACAGTGTGGTGAGTGATTAGTGTCTGGCCTGGGGGAGAAGAGGGTATTCCTTCAAACTAGGAATGGGGTGTTACCTGGGAATCAGCACTCCCTGTTTGTGCCTGTGTGCACGAAGATCCTAAATCTAAGAGTGAGGTGTTTGTATGGGAACAGGGATGAAACCAAACTGTTGCAGGCTTATTGTGAATATGAGCTGTTTTTTTTTGTCTCATTTGGCAGGGGATGCATGAATTACATATTGCCACTCTCCTATGCCTGGGGAAATTTCAGTGTCCTTGCAGTGGGGATCTGGGCCATTGTGCAGCGAGATTCCCTCGATGCCATAACGATGGTGAGTGAAAGAGTATTGGTCTCCCCCAGACTGTTCGGGAAGAGGGTGAAGGGCAGAGTCTTTGAGCTAGTGATGATTTTCATCTGTTCCCAATATAGCAGTTCCCTCTTTGGGTGGGTTTGATTTTTTTTTTTTTTTAGGAGGGCATATAAATCTATGAGCTCTGTAAACCATGGTGAGAAGCATTCACTGTCAATTATTTTTCATCTCAGCGGTGAGACATACTTGATTCTTCTTTTTTTTTACCTGCTGTTATTACTTGTAATGGCAGATGAGGACTCAAAGTGTTTAATATGCTTGAGTTGGAGGGGCTTTGTAAAACCCTTTCCTGAACACTAAATAGATTGGCAAACAAAAATAAACTATTCTAGAATATATTATGAGACTATATCTGACAGGAAAAGGCATGAAATACAAGATCATTCATCTATGAATATCTGTCTGCCTGGGGCAGTACCAAGAGTGCTGTGTGATACTGGGGTGAAGGATGATTGTGCAACATAGATCTCACAGGAAACAGATGCTGACTGTTACTGTGAGTGGTTTAACCCTTGTTCTGTTCATGTCTCATTCTCTGTCCTTGTTTCCAGTTCTTAACTGGCCTGCTGCTCACAGTCCTCACAGACATCATTCACATCTCTATTTCCTACCCTTCACACGACTTCCTCAGTGATGCGAACCGTTTCAGTATGGGCATGGCCATCTTCAGTCTCCTCCTCAAACCTGTGTCCTGCTATTTGGTGTATCGAATGTATCGGGAGCGTGGAGGAGAGTACACCTTTAACATAGGTAGGATGCTTTTTCTGCTTCCATGTTAGCGTGGGCCACCCTTCAGCCTGAGTTCTGTGCAACTGGATTCTGCCCACCTTTCCGGGCAGACGAGGTGCTTGCTCTGTCTTGCTTATGCTTGTTTTCCCATTTTTTTGTTCTGGTGTGTCTTTGACCTTAGATTTATATTCTTCCTCTTTCCCCTTGCAGACCTGAAGTTTTTGACAGCCATTTTGCCCACAATGGTGTTGAGAGTTTTTCCTCTCTTCTTCTTCCGGCATTTGTGTGTGTTTGTTGGAAACTTTTAGGTGTCCTTTCTTTGTCAACCTTTTATTTTCCTTCTAGTGGAAAGTAGAGGCAGTATTTCCTCTGGTTGGATTATGAATAAAGCTGGATTTCTAACTCCATGCTTTCTGTGGGCCTCACATGTCCTATTTACCTTGATTGCTTTGGACTTTGTTCCTCACATGGAAAATGGGACTAATGTTTACCTGATGAGAGTTAGCTTGGAGACATTTAATTTTTCCCCTGGTTGTATTTGATGATGATGATAATGCAGTAGATTTGCCAGAGTGGATGGGCTCTGGCTAGATGTTCTGGGTCTTTGCCAAGCATTCCTGGTACTAGTTCACGCCTGGGCAGCTGCCAGGGATTGATTGTTTGCCAGGGATTGTTGTTTGAATTCATGCTGGCAAAACCCACAGCCTGTCACAGTTCCGTTTGTCATCCTAAGAAGGCTGTGCAGGACAAAAGATGGTGTACCTGCATTACAGTGTCTGGAAGCTATCTCTTATTCTGCTTTGATGGCAGCAAAAATCACACTCCTGTGAAAAGAGGTGGAAACCTGCAGAGGAGGAGAAGCCATAGAAGGAAACCATGCCTCAGGGCACTGTGTGCTATTTGCACCTCTCTGCTAGTGGAGTGTGGATGTCCTCTCTGTCAGCTACTTGTGAAAATCCAGATGGATAGGTCATACCTGGGTCAGGATGCATGTGAGTCACATGCAGTGCCTTTTGTGTGTCAGTTTTTATTAGCTGCTCACTGTGCTTGTCATTGGGATTCAACATGTGTATCCCATAGAAAATGTAGATATCATGGAGGAGTTAATATTTTTGCTTGGAATTTGGTAGCACTTCTTTTCAACCACGCTATCCCAAGCGGAGAGTCTCCTTTCAGGCACAGGCGGGAATTCAGACACTGTGGAGTTTCATATCCTCTCCTGAATTGTCTTTCTTACAAGATTTTCAGTACTGTGTGTTGTTTTGTGCTGAATGTGCTTGACAAATTTCCTCTCATTTTCCTGCTGTCTGCCATTTTCTTTTGAACCCAGCAGTGTTGAAATGTTCCTGGCCTTTTCTGTCTTGTTTTCCTTCTACATAAAGTCCCTCTTTGTTGCTCGGGAGCATCCTTGCTCTTTAGAACAAATCGCATAGTCTGGTGGCTGTCTGTGATTCAGGTTGCTTTCTCCCCATGGCAAATGCCTAGCCCATAGATTAAGAGCTATCCATGCACATTCTCTGCCTCCTCTTTCCATGCTTGTCCCCTGGACAGTAACATGATTTTTCACAGACAAATTGTTCATAGTGCAATTAGGAGCACTGTTGGATTCAAATTTGGTGCCACACTTGAGGCATAGCTGCATTGTTGGGAAGAGGGGTTCATGGATGTATCATGCCTTTAAATCTATGCTGTCAGGTAGCCACATTTCATGCAGCTTCTGGCTCTGTCTATTCATTTTTCCATGAGTTCTCATACACTTTGTCTTCCTGAAATACACTATTACAGGAACCTGTTGTGCTGCTGTGGGGTATTGTGGGTCTTGCTTTTCACACAGCCATGTGGCTACTAAGAGAGCGATTCTCAAGGAAAGAATAGGCATGTTGGAAGGATGACTTTTCTTACCTCCTTCCTGTTTAGTAAGGATCCACAGACCACTGGAACACAGACCAGTGCTGGGAGCTGGTAAAATGTGTGCTCCTGAGCTGTTGGTTTCTTCTAGAGCATTCAGTTCTTGTGCTTTTGTCTTTGTCCCCAGCTTGTTCTCTTCTGTCTCCATTCAGGTGTCACCAGTGCAGGCCAGGACCGCAGCACTTACGAGCCCATCGATCAGCCAGACACACCTCCACAGTGGCCTTCCTCAAGCAAGGCAGCCCAGCCACCATACTGAGGCACCCTGCAGCCCAGGACAGACACTGCCCTTGCCCAACCGAGCCTTCCACTCCTCCCATGGAGCAGCACCTGCTACTGGGCAAACAGGAGAAGATCTGATATTTCTTTTGCCTACCTAAAGGTTAGGCAGATGGGTTCTGCAGTAAGTCCAGAAGATCTTGGAGGTGTCATGTGACTCACTGTAATCCCAGTACTATCCTTTCCTCCCTCCCCCTAAATCCTCTGTACATGTGACTGGATGCACATTCTGCAGTCTTCCAGTCTTTCATTGTGCTTCTTCTTCGTTGTAAGAGAACTACTCAAAGTACTCCTGGAAAAGGAATCTTTAAAATGCTTATGGACTGCCCTAAAACAATACTGTGTAGTCTGATTTTATGCAGACATATTTCCAGGAAACATCTGGGAGTTCCCAAGAACTATTTTTGATGGCATTATTTAACTTCTTGTGCTCCCAATATCTGGTATTTGGTTTTGTTAACTGATGCTTTCACACAAGTTGAATGTCCTTCAGGATACAAAATGACTGTTGTATGTAGATTATAGAGCCTTTGTGCCTTGAAATATCCTATTGCCTTCAGCTGCTTGTCTTACCAGAATTTGAAATGTTACATTTTTCCAAGAGAAGTATAAAATAAACACAGTTCTTCTGTGTTAGAAAAAGTTACTGGTCACTTACATCTCATTTGAAAATGTAGCTTTTCCTAAGGGCTTGGGACTGTTGCCAGGCAGTCTGTGAGGGTCATTATGGGGGAAGGTCTACAGGGCTCTGATGGCTTTTAGTCTAAGCTTTATTCTGACAAGTAGAAGATACTGCTTATAATTGTGTGGGGTGGGAAGATGGGCTAGTTAAATGGGCATTGAGGAAAGATTATTTACACTGTAGATGTGAGTTCCATTTGGTGTGACAAACTATAGACTCTCTTGTTAGGCATGATAAATCCATCCTGCTGTGGCTTTCAGGTAAGATTCTAAAAAAAGAAAACCAACCAAACAAAACCCCAGAAGCAGACAAACAAATTCCAACAGGATTCATTTACAGAAGAAAATTATTTTGTTTGCTGTGGCAGAATTCTAGTGCTAGGTAGAAGATGTGTATTTTCCTGAAGCAAGTTCATTTTCAAAGTTTATATCTGTTATTTTAAAACTGCATTTCTCAACAAGACCTGCTGCTGTGTTGATTCTTCAGTAATCAAGACCCCTGTTGACTTTGGTCTAACCTCCAGAAGCATGCCATTTGCATTTTTAAAACCAAGCAGTTTTCTCCCAACTTTGATCACTTCAAACATAAAAAGGTGCTTCCTCTAGTCTGCTGTACAAGCACTACAGTCACCTCTTGGTGTACCTGAACCAAGCACATAGTAAATGCCATAAAGGTGTGGTGTATTCTTTTTACAGGTGTCCCATCACCCCAGGACAACAGGCTTTACATATAAGAGGGCACAAGAATAGGAATTGGTGTGTTTTTGTGATTAGATCAGCGCTGGCGGGTTCGGGTTCGGAGGGGGAAGCGGGAGATGTGGCACCTCTTCTGAGGCACTGCCCGGAACAGGCACGGCTCCCGCCCGGGATGAACCCCCCTCTCCCCGACCAGGCCCCGGCTTTAATTAGCTGTGGCCCAGAGCGGCTTTCCGCGGCCATCTGTAGCCCCGGCCACCGGCCTAGTCGCGGGGTTAAGCTGCTTATGGAGCCCCATCTGGAGTGGGCGTGGGCGCTGAGGGTGGTTGTCACCGCGAAGGGAGTGCCGGCTCAGACGCGTGTAGTGAGTCCCTGGGGCTCAGCAGTGCAGCAGGTGCCTCTCGGAGTGGGTAAGTGGAGCCGTCGAGCAGAGCCTGGGCCGTGGGCGAGGAGCTTTTCGCTCCCACTACTACATCCTGGGATCCCGGCAGATGCTTGGATGGCAGCACTGGGGAGGGAAGAACACCGCTGCGTGCCTTTTGATCTCACAGGCGTCATGCCACGGCAGCGATGGTTTGGTTTGTAATGCTGAGCAGTGTTTGGGAAAAACCTGCTTTCTAGGGCAGCTGAAGTGTGATCTCGAAGTAATCACTGGCCCCTTGGTCTGCAGGGATCGGGAAATAAGCCCCGTGGGTGCAGCGCAAATGTGTTAATTGGCGTTGTTACCGTATTGCTGAAACGGCATTTGCTTAAAAGAAGTGCTATTTATTTTCCTTTTGCTTACAACAACAGAAATAACTTGACCACCTAATTTTTATTTGCTTAATTGAATTTGTTTCAGGTTTTAATGCATTAGTGTGTTGCTGTAAAGTGTGTATATAGTAAGCGTGCATTAAATGTTTTAGTTGGAATCATAAAAACTAATATAAAATCCATTGGTCATGGATTTTGCAGTTCATAAAATGTGCAGTTGGCCTTGAGTATCTCTTTTGGCCTCAGAAGAAGTTTTTAAAAAGATCTTCATAAAATCTTGTGAGTAACATTTACCATACTGCTTAAAAGTTGTTACGTTAAAGTCCTGAGTAGCAAATTCAGAAGGGAGACAAACATAATTTTGAAATGATGCTATTTCTTCCAGATCTCAATGAGACTGAAATTAGTAATGAGTGAGGTAAAGGACACCACCTGAAATAACCATGGTGATGTGCTGAGAACCTGGTACTTAGCACAAAGAACTGAAATGGAGAGCTAAAAAAAATCACAGGTTACCAAGAAAATAGATTATTATCAAGAAAATAGATTATGTCCAGATTCTTGAGCATAAGGTAGTCCGGAGCCAGGTTTTGGGTGTTCACAGAGCAAAACAACACTGAAAAACATGGTAGGTTTATGTCCTCTTACGATTTAAATCTTTTGTAACAACCTTTTGTGGTACATTGCTTGCTGATTGGATATTTCTGAGATATAAGGAGAACTTCCATGGAACACCAGTCCACTGCATTTTGTGGTTATACTTCATGCAGATAGGCACCCTAGGGAAGGCAGCTGTGCTTTGTCTGTTCACTCTGTAGTTGCCAACTTCAACTTGTCTGGAAAAAATAACGGGATCTTTCCATTCATGTCACCCTTGGTGATATATGAAAGGCAGTAACAGCAGTTTCTAGGGATAACTGCAGCACTGCCTGACTGTCTCCTGCTGCTTTAGGAACTGTGTTTGCTCCCCAGATTGTGGTGATTACTGAAGGAGTTTGCATGTGAGAGGGAAAAATGAGCTGTTACAAACAGGGACAACTGAGCCTCAAATGCTCTCTTAGAAGAAAATGAGGTAAACGCAGCTTAGAAACAGTGCAATTTGACAGGAGGCTTCCTGGGATTAGAGTGTGTTTGAAAAAGACAATGGGCATTGATTTCATTGCTGTCTCTTCTCAGATTGACTAGGAGGTTTTAAGATAGAGATGTGTGTGTCTTTATACAATACCATTTTCATTTTTTAAAAGAGAGATGGAAAAGAATGGTGATTAGAATGATGGTGATTGACAACTTGCTTCCATTCCCTCAGATTTTAAAAGCATGGTCCTCTCAAATTACACTTACCTGTTAGCAGCAACTTAAGAATCCATTTTCAGCATGAGTGTTATATATAACGATCAGACTTAGTGGCTAGACTGCAAAGTAGGTCTCCCAGATATGCTGTAAATCTTCCAGATTAGGAGATAGTGTGGCTAGTGTAAACATGGTTTCATCCTTTAGTGCGGACAAGAAGAAACAAGTCTGTGTAGCCTTGAACTTGGGAAAATTCAGCCTTGCTAGCAACAAATTCTTTCTGAGGCTGGAGGTGTATAATGCTGAAAGATTCTGTTTTCCAGGTTTTTTGTTGAGAATCAAATCTGTCCTTTTCAGTCATTCCTGCTCTGACAGACATGATTGTCTGCTGAAAAACAGGAAGAGAGTAGTGTCCATAACATTTTCAGGACTGAGGCTGGTGGATCAGAGACAAGAAATTTACAAGGAGAGTACCCAAGAGCTTTGGCAAACTAGGCAAGATGAGATAGGAAATACGTGCAGTCCTTTGCTTATATTTCTTCTTCTTTTTCTTCAGAGCAAAGAAACATTCAGAAGAACGTGAATTTCAATCTGTATTTGGGCTCTAGAAGTCGAATAGATGTTTCTCATCCCTGGCCTGAGGCTGCAGCATTCCTTGTAAGCCCAGAGACAGCATCACAGGGCTAGCTGTCTACCACACCTCTGTCTGAGACAGACTAATCTCTCCTGCCCTTCTCAGCCGTTCCCAGACACTGCCAGCCAGCTCTCCAGTTCCTGCTTGCTGCAGCAGAATAATCTGTGCTCTAGGCTGCAGCAGCACAGCTTTAATTGTGTGGTTCATAGAGTCCCTATCTTGCTTTGTCAGTGCTCCCTGCTGTGAATCTCCCCCAGAGGCACTTTTACCTTGAGGCTTGTGTTTTGGAAGGGAGAAGGAGTGAGAGTATTGACTTTCCACAACAACATCATCAGGAAGCAAAGGCAGCTGTTAGCTGCTCCATACCCACTGCTCACCACCACTATTCAGAAAGAAGGAACAAGAATTGTGACTATCCATTGAAAAACCAACAGCATCAGTCTTCTGCTGCTTCTTGTATGGATCCTGTGAACCCTTTACTGATCAATGCACATTTGTCATCTCATTCTGCAGATTCCCCTCTTAGGCATGAATTAGTGGTGGGCCCTTCTTTAAGCAGCTCAAGTGAAAGTGTGAACACTTGTCACAGTTCAGCCCTGACCCTGGGGAATCTTGATCCATCTAATTTGGAGTCTTTTCAGTCTCTTTTGCAATCCTCACAGATTTCTGCTAGCTTGTACTGTTGAGTCCAGAAGCTTAAGCAAGAAAGTGCTTTAATGGGGATACGGGGTTCCCTCCCTCTGGAACCTGAGTCTTCACCAGTCATCGGCCATTCATGCTTTGCTCCTGATAATTTATGTCCCAGTATCCTGCCCATGGGAGAACAGCTAACTGCAGTAAAAACTGGCGCTGCTCAGGCAAGATTGAAATGGGGTGTCCCATTTGCTAAAGACTGGCGCCTTAGTGCAGTGACAAGGGACTTCAGTCGTGCTGAGCCTCTCTCTGTCTCTCACAGATATAGATATATTGGCTCAAACACATGGAGAACCAAAATTTCAGGTGGTGTCCAACCACAAACCCTTACTTCTGGAGTGAGCTCTGGCAGGCTAGTGGATACAGAAGCAGATTGCTCCTTCAATTGCTCCCATTTCTTCAAATGCCAGTCCCTAGTAAAGCCATCTATGGAAACTGGTAGTCTTTATGTTCATAGAAAAAGTAATTCTCCTGGAAAGGTTGTTAAAGGAGAGCAGACATCTAATGGGGCATCTCCATGTGTTGAGTCTTGGAAGAAAGACCTTTCAGACAGTCTGGATCCAGAGGGTCTGCAGGTGTTACTGGAGACAGATTTGGGGGTGGCTCAGATGAATTTTGGTGTAGCCATGTGTGGGACTCCTACAGAAGTGTGTGTGAGCATTGCTTCTCATCCTGGACATAAAGAGTTTAGACCAGGCCAGCAGCTTAGTGTTAAATCTGTAGAAGTCAACAACTCTCATGTTAAGTGCAGCAAAGAGTCAGAAGAGGTGTGTGACTCCAGACGAGCAGCCAGAAGAACGGCTGCATTGGGCAGCAGCCAGTCCAATCCTTTGGGTACACCAGCTGAAGAAGGTTTTAATGAACATTCTTATGTAGAATGTATGAACATAAGCAGAGAAGGAAGGAGAAACAAATACTCCTACCAAAGCAGCTGGAGGAATTCGGAAGCTGATGGCCATCTCGAGCAGTCTGAAGAATGTTCTGTAGAAAGGACTGCCAAAAAACCATGGTGCTGTGAAGAAGGGAGCCAGACACAGAAAACTATGCCCAGAGAGGTGAGGGTGTGCTCACTGTGAAGCATCTCTATTCACAGGTATTACTTGTGCTTGTTTCTGCCACTTGCTAGAGGTGCAGAGTTGAGGTGCAAGTGATGGGGATGCTTGTACTATAGTTTTTTCTTGTCATTGAATGGCCAGAATTTTGTCTCTTCGTCCCAGTGTATGCATCTTTCCGTCTCACATGCTTCTTCCTAAAGACCAGCTTGTGAACTTGGTTGTTTTGGGAATGTAAACACCTGTTTATATTCTCTGATCTGCATGCTGAGGGAAAGCATTAAACTGGTTTTTACTCTGCGCATTGTTGCAGGGCCCTGAGATCCAGGCTTTTGTGCCTTTTCATGTCTGAAGTAGGTAAGAATATTCACAGAGCAGTGGTGTGGGAGCAGTGTCCAAGGCATCCCACATAATAAACAATCTTGAGGCAGTCCTGCTCTGGTCTCCATCCAAAATGATGTGTGCCACAAAGACAAATTCTTCAACAGACTGGAGCAGTGTGAGTAAGAGTGAATTACTGTCTCTTGTCTGTTTGCAGATCTCAGAGAACGGCTTCTGGTCATTGAAGGTGAATGAGCAAAGGTAAAAAGACTCTGTGTTTAAGTATGAATTGTCCTGGTAGTTAACAGAGGAGTGCTTCTGGAAAGTGGCTAAGGAGCCATGTCCCTAGGAACATTTGGGTTTAGGACTTAGCCTACATTAACCTGCTGTGGGTGGCTGAGGGGCTGCATCCACTTCTTTTCAAAGGGTTGCCATTTAGAATGGAGCATGATCTAAAAAATAATTTCTGTATCTTTTCAGTGCTATCTTCTAAATTCAGCCTTGGTTTTTGCTAGCAATGAAGAAGTCTTGGTACCATCAGTGCTACTCGAAAATGCAGCAAATTCCAGTGTGCCCACTGCACAGAGAAGATCAAGAGCTAGACTTATCCATGAGGTGGAATTCAAATTTGTGGATAAGACATGAAAGAGGTTGCTACCAGTTTAGCAACAGTGATTCCTTAATTTGGTGTGAGATTGGATGTTTTCCATTCTTTAGAGAGAATTATTTGAAATAACCTCTTTACAACTTAATGGCTGAGCTCTGATTGCCACTTCCTGGCTGGTTTAACTTTCCTTTCTGCTAACAGTAAATCACCTGTTTTTTGTTTTTAAGTTTCTGGCACTTGTGTGACAAATCCTAACAAGGTGTTTGCAAACCTCTAGGAGACAGATCCTTTGGAAGAGGGCAGCCAGGCAACTTTACAGACACCAGCTGCTTCAGAATGGCTTTGGTGCTCTGCAGTGGACTGTGCACCAAAGGAGGACACAATTGGAGGTGGCCCAGCAGAGATATGCTTCAACTCTGCTAGCTGCCAGCTTCCAGAGGGTGAGCACTGGCTAGGGACAATGGTGCCATAGCTTTCTGCTGTGCAAAGAAGGCACAAATCCTGTTTGGATAGGGAGGAGGAACGGGTATCCTGTGTGAAATTCTGTGATGTAGACCCTGGTACCAATTGTCTGTCTGCAGTTTGTTCTAATCATGTGGTTTATTCTTCAGTGGAAGGAAGCTGTGGCAAAACAGAGCAAGAAGGAAGCTCTGCAGCCTGAGCCTTACTCCTATATCCAAAGTTCATCAGCGGGGATATTTGGAGTAGGAAGATTAGCAGCTATGACAACCTCAGCTCAACATCAGCTTGCAACAAGATACTCAAAGGAAGCAGAGCAGGCTTGTAGGTAAAGCAGAGAGCATTCTCTTTCTATTATCTTGGACAAAGAGGGGTTTACACACCCAGGGAATTTTTTTCTCAAATGATGGCAGACTTGTTTCCATGTCCTTGGATGTGTTGCTGTGGATAAACACTGCAAGAATTAGTAGTTAAGTGTTCAGAACTAAATGGTCCTATTTCAGAGCTTCTGTGCACCAGTGTTTGCAGTCTGATTTGAGAGTCTGACAGAAATACTCCTGTACTAATTCTTTGCTTCAGCTATCAACTGCATATGTGATACAGGTGTAAATGAGGTTGGAGTGAGGCAATACTACAGTCTCTAGTAGTAGTTTGACAGCAGAGGCGTCAAAAGAAAAGCCTTTTGTTGAGGCTTCTAATTCTGAAGGTAGAAGAACAAGTTGAGACAAAAAGAGAGAGGAAAGCCTGGATTCTGTTCTTTGAGCACCTCTTTGGACAGCTGGATGTTAAGGCATGCTTGTGGCTCTTTCAGAATGGAGGGAGAACTGTGGGCACAGCTTCGTCATAGGCAGAGAGGAGATGAGTTCTGCTGGAGAGCTGAAGCAATCAGAGATGTGAGACGGCTGGCTGGTAAGCACACATTCCATAGGCTTGGAACAGCTTGGAGGTATTCACTGTTTCACCTGTTTTTGTTGTTTGTGTCTAGTTGTTGCTTTGAGCTCTTTCAAAATGTGATCCTGCAAGTAGCTGGGCCAGTATCTGTGATGGTGGAGGATGGCCACTCACCATGTCATATAAGTTTTGCCTCATTCCTTGTATGAATTCAGCTGCAGCATGTGTTGCTCCAGCAATATGAGTTGCCTTCCTTAAGTGTCCTTCCTCTGTCAGCTTGGAGGTAAGCCAGGGAATGTTTGCTGTGTGACACTAAGTTGTTCGAAGTTCTTCTGTTATTTCTCTTCCTGTCAATCTCTTCTGGCCCTGCGACAAAGCAGCTTTCAGACTGTGGCGCTTGCAGAAGGAGCTGCTGAACAAAGAGGAAGACAGGCTTTTGGAAGCTCGTGCTCTACTCGAAAAGAAGAAGCTACAAAATATTTTCTGGATGTGGCATTCCCAAAGCTTGGAAATGAGACAGATTCTAACACTGACAACTCAAATCCAAAGAAACTTGGTTTCCTGGTGAGTTGATGAGATCTGGTTTCCATGTGAAAAATCTGTTCATTGTGAAAGCCCAACGAATAACAGAGCCAACCCAGACAGTAAGACTTGTTCCATCTTAAAGGCATCTATCCTTTTGTTTTAAGAGTTAATAAAGATGAAAGTAGGGGTAGAAACATGAAAAGGAACTGCTGCGGCCGGAGATATTACAACTTGCCTCCTGTGCACTGCCAAAACTTTTTTGTCCTGACTTTTGACGTCTTGAAAGACCAAACCCAAGAGCAACCACTGTGCTCTGACAGTGGCTTTTTACTGAAATAAACAAATGGAAGCTCAGTGGACAACATCTGTCTGTCTTTCCTGAACTAAAACTAGTCTCAGAAAGACACATAAGCTTGTATAAGTGTTTTTCAACATTTTTCTTTGGTATTCTCAGGTGCTTCAGTACATGGAAGGAGACTGTTGAGCAGAAGGCACTTTACAGGTGCAACCTGGCCCATCTCGGAGCAGTATCAGTAAGGAAGCATTTCCAGCAGTGGGTTGAGATGCTGCAGGTCAGAGGAGGTGATAAGCAGGCAGTGGTGAACCTCTTCTTCCTACAATGGAAGCGGCATTATGGTGAGCAGTTTGGGGTCTGTGCAGAATTTAAGCTTTAGAGGTGCTTAGGCTCCTTCTTCCTCTTCTTGTACCCTGAAAACAGAGGGGCTCAGATTATACAGGATATGAGCAAACCAGAGTGGGCAGAGGACTGGTTCTGAGTGTGTCAATGAAGCTACAGGGAGATTTGTCGCTCTGCTTCATAAACCAAACATTAACTCTTAAACCTTGCTGAAAAGAAGCAATTTGAGGGTTGGACTGGGCTGAGTTGGGTTGCCTTGAGACAAACAATCTCTTGTTCCTTTATGTAACTGGTTAAGGAACAGTTACAAGCTCAGTAGCTGACAAGACTGTGACAAAGAGGCATGAAGGTCAGACATCATGGACTGGAGGGAGACAGTTTCTGGAAAAAACAATCTACTCTTTTGATGACTTCTGCCAAAAACTGGAGCTGCAGAGAGTATACCTGCTGTGGAAAACAAGGCTGTGTGAGCATCACAAAGCTGAGTGAGTGCGGAAGAGCCCTAGAGCCCTGCCCCCATTAGTAGTGTCCACTTGACTTTCTGAACCTTTTGCAAGAACCCCTTTTAACCCATCTATTGTCCATAATGTCTGTGCCTGTCACCCTCCCTGGTGTTCTTCTTCTGTCACTTTACTGTCTCACTATCTTCTGTCTCAGTTCTTTCTCTCAGGCTTTGGAGCAGTGTAAACTCAGAAAAACTCTGAAATTATGGCACCAAAAGTATCTCATGCTGAAGACAATTGAACAAAGTTCTAAGCACTTGCATAGAACTGTTGATGAGGAACCTTTTGCCATACTGTTTTCTGAGGACCTTTCAACATCATCTGGCTTTGACAGCAGTGCACCAGCTACTCTGACCTCTCAAAGCTCATTGGAAAAGGTGAGAAGGTCTCGGTACATCCAGACTGCTCTGTGGTAGTAAATTTCTGGGATTTTTCAGGGGAAAATTTCTGCTTCAACATGGTACTGTCATCAGCAAACTGTGCTTCAAATGCAGTGCTGAATCTGTGGGGTCCTGAAGGTGAAATGAAATCTGAAAGTGTAAAGTCAATGCTCTCTCTGCCTTTTCTGGCTCATCATTTAGAGATGTGGGAAGGTGCTGAGCTACTGAGGTTCCCTTGTACACTTGCTTCTGTTTGTGGCTGCAAGGTGGAAGGGATGAGATATAATGAGCTTCCTCACTGAGATAGTGCATATGCCCATTTCCCCTTTTCTCAGTATTTATTTCTGGATTCAGTATGGAAATTATTAGTATAGAAATAATTTTCCCATCACTTACATGTTCACTTTCCAGAGGTGTCATGGCTAGCCTGCAATTCCGTTGGATGCATTCTGGATTTTTGTGAATCCTTGATTTAAAAAGGAGTCAATGGCATGGTCAGAGCTGTTAGCTTTCATGTACTGTGAGGACACACCTCACAGTGTGTTCCTCCCTTCATACCTGCAGGAATGCAGTCTTACTGACAGCAGCCAGCACGGCTTCTCCTCCCTTCTGACTGCCGAGGATGTCACACACATATCATGTCACAGTTCTTTCCTGCAGCTCCACCAGTGCACAGAGCTGCCAGCTGAGCTGGATGGGGAGCTGTGCTTGCAGACCTCTTTCTCTGGACCTGGGTGAGTTGGAGACTGGCTTTTTGGGATGCTGGTAGGAGTGACCCCTTGTTTGGACTGGCTGAATTCCTTCCTTCTGGATAATCCCTCATGTCATGTTACACCATTCTTCCAGGGGACTTTATCTTCTTTCTTTCTCTCCTCTCCCAACACTTTTGTCTTGCAGAAGAAATTGGTTTGTGGGAAATCAGTTCCAGTCTTCAATGCTGCAGAGTCCAGATAATAATTCCCAGCCTCTCACCAGTTACTCTGCATGGGAAGAGGTGAGGCTAGAAAGTGTTGTGTAAATGTAAATATGCAAGTGTTTTCTGCATATTCAATTTAGCAAAGAGCCTTTGGGTTTCAATATCAGCATATTGAAGGTCTCACTGCTATTTTGTCTTTTTTGTTCTCTCTCAAACAGAAGATTTGGGAGATTGAGGCTTTTCTCAGGGTAACTCTTCCCTACCATTTGTCAGCTGAGTGGAAGTAGGGCAGATGTCAAGGAATTAAAAGGGATGTGTTAGACCCTAATGTCTGTGTGTTCATGTGGGGTGTGTGGGTAAGCAATAGAGCTGGACAATTACACAAGTCCAGTGGCAAGGGCAGATGGCTGAGCTGTATGGAGGTTCTAATATAACAGCTGTTCAAGACCCTTTTTTGCCTTTCTGGATTACAGGGCTGCAGTTCTGACAAGGAGGTGAAGAATTGCTGGCAGCAAGCAGAGAAATACTGCCTGCAGAGGTGCTTCATTGTCTGGTCAGCTCGAACTCGACATCATGTAAAGGCCCAGCAGTACTGCAGACACATTCAGCTGTCTCGGTAGGGGTCATGCTTTCCAGAAGTTTCCTAAAGCTCTCTGTTTTGAAAGCTTTACACTTACTTCAATAAAAAAAAGAAAAAAATTCTTTCTCTAGCTATACTTTTTGTCTTCAGTAGGAGTCTTGCAGCCCATTATTTTGGGGTTTTTCCAGCTTCAAAATTACTTTGTAGGAACACAATTTCTAGTTTGATGGGATGCCTCACAAATTAGAGCAAGCCTAGCTCTTCTGATAACAAGTCCTGGTAACTTCCTATCCACTGAACTGGGCTTGCTCTCTACTGATTCCAAAGCTGAAGAGCACAATGGGCTTGGCACAGCCAGGACAGAACACCTTATTCCCAACAGCTTGTCCTGTCCATCATTTCCCCTGACATATAATGGGCTAAGGATGCTAACACATCAGATGTGTTTTCAAAACTCCCTCGTGTGTTCGTTTCTTGTTAAATTTTCCATTACAAAGGTACGTATTTCTGTGAGTTGTTTCCACAGTCAATGCAGCAACCTTTGTCCTTCTCAGAGCCTTTCTCAGCTGGCACCGTTGGGTCATGGAAAATAAGGGCCAAAAAGCAGCAGCAGCCCTAAAACATGGAGTTCATTGTTTCCAGATGGCCTTCAGCCTGTGGAAAAGGAGACTGGCCCAGAAAGCGGAAGTTGACCGGAGATTCAGGTGTCATGTTCACCACATGACTGCTGATGCTCTGTGGCATTGGCATTCCTCCTGGCAAAGTGAGTTACCCCATCCCACTGCATCACTTGTGTCTATAGAAGAGAGAAGCTCTGGGAATGGTTGGGATGAAGACAATCACGATTTTGGCTGTAATTCTGTGCACTGCTCCTCTGGAAAAGCACATGCCACACCAGGAGTCAGTAGGTGCATGTGTCACTGCTTTCTTCTGGCTATCAGTAGGACATGTGCCCTACTGTTTTGTAGTGCTTTATGTCAGAGAAGATGCTCCTTTGGCAATTCTACCTGCACTACCAAAAGAGTGTTCAAGCAGTGTATTTTAGCGGTGGGGAGTTAAATACAGTTCCATGCAGCATTCCAAGTTTGAACATGTCTCCTCAGACAAAGCAGTCAGGTCTTGTTTCAGCAGGAAGAGGGTGTATCTTTTTGGGTGGCTTAACAATCCTGATACCTCAAGGAATTCAACATGCTCTAAGTACTTACACTGTGCCAGGGAAGAAAAATTCCCAATTTTTGATGGAAAACTGCCTTGCAGATAAGAGTGGAAGTAATCTGTGATCTCTTGCAGGGAAAATTTGAAAGAAGGTCTGACTGCCTTGCAGACAAAAAAGTACAAGGGGAATTGTAAAGTATCTTTAGCTGCTAAAAAGAGGACAGGAAGTCTTAGCAAATTCAGTCCTATTTGGTGTTTACAGCAGATGTATTCTTTGCTCTTGTCTGGACTCTGTAATGGAGAAACAGTCATTGGGCTGAGATGAGGAAGGTGTGCTCTCTTGCAGGGAGGCATGCTCTGGGAGAACTGCAGCAGCGATGGGCTTGGCACAGCTGCCGGGAGAAGAAGAGGCTCGTCCTGCAGACATGGTATTACCAAACAAGGAAGCAGAAATATGCTGTTTTATTCTGGGAACGTTTTCTCCTGCACAGGTGATTGTTTCTTGCTCTCAAAGCATTTCCAAGGGAAGTTCTGCATGAAGAACAATTTATGTAGTGGTATCCACTGTATTAAGAGCAGAGCTTGAGTTTGAAAGTGTGGATAGCTCATGTATAAATGGAGCTTCTGTTGGAGCACTTCTCTGAGAATTTGTCTATATTATGTGTCTAAAGCCTCACACCCCACCTCATTTTTCCCATTCAAAAATTATTTACCTTCCAGAACTTGTATTCAGTCTTAGTTATGCAGGGTGGTATCTGTGCACTAAGTGAGGGAGAGATGTAAACGGATTTGTGTAGTTTAAAAACTGAAAGTCTTTTATATTATTTGCTGAAAGGAATAGTGGGCAGAGATCTTACAGACATCTGATGTTTGCAAATCTGAGTCTTTCAGGATTCTGGACACTGTGTTGGTTTTAATTTAATGTGAAAAATTGAGTTCAATTTGTTCCTGCAGCAAAGCAGTATAAAGCTTATGAAGGGAGAACCATGATATTCAACTTATCTTGGTGTTACTACAATATAGGTGAAGCGATAGTCTGTCTTTGAGTCTTAAGTTATGTTGCAGACTCCAAAACCACAAGAATTTAATTTCTTTTCTTTCTTAAATGTGTTCAGTGCCCTTCTCATTGAAGAGTTTTGTTTGTGGTTTATGTTGTATGAGGCCAGTGACTGCCTGAAGTGCAGAGAAGTGTCCAGCTGTAGTGAACCAGGATTGTTGAAGTGTTTCTCTGAAATAATTCAGGAGGATAAGAATGAATAAGATTATTTATGCCAAGGATTCATTTAAGGCATGAGAAGTGCAGGTTTGGCCCTATCAGGTTTTCTTTTGAATTGCAGGTTCAGACTGAGAGGATACAAAGATCTGCAGAGGAAAGAGCAGCTAAAAACCCATTAAAACTTTGGTGGCTGTGATGTTTAGACTCTGCACTTATCCCACCCAATTGCGTTTTCCTCTGCAAATCCATCTGTGTGGCCCTCTCATGGGAATTGTATTTGGGAGAAGCCCTTAAAGTTGCTTCTTCCTGTTGAGTATGTCTCCACCATTAATCTTCCTTCTGAGTCTCCTTTGATGAGAGAGTGCTTCCGATTTCTCACCTGGATGTGGTGCAGGCTAAGCTCTGTCTCTTCTGAGGGGAGTATTTTTCATGCTAGGATAACCTGCAATAGCTTCGCTTGATCATCCAAAAAGCCTGCCAGGCACAGGATATTTACACCCCTGCCCTATGGTACATTGGGGTGATTTGCATAATGAAGGTCCAAATGGGACAAGGAACCAAAAGGATAAGCCAGGAGTTAAAAGCAGATTGGATTCTCTGGTTGCAGAGGAAGACTGGCCTCCTGTGCATCAGCCTGCAAGATACAGAGAGATTATTGTGGGTGCAGATTTACAGTGCTGGTAAGAGTAACTCCTGAAGATGTTGATTTTTTGGAATAAAATTGTCTTCATAAAGATTCTGGCTGTACATCCCACATACACAGGGCCTTAGTTTGTGACAGCCAAGGAGCAAAATCTGAATCGTGACAAGTGGCTGTCATAAATGCTGCAAGCAGACTTCAGGAATATGTTGGGTTCCATGCTGAAAGAGATTTTAGCAGTTTTACTCTCATCCCATAATGAAAAAATGAAAAATCCTTCATCAAGCACCATCTTTCTGGTCAGCTGGTAGCACAGAGATAGATTGAAGACTGACTAATTTTATTTTTTTTTTTGTGAGGGTGATCCAGTATGTGTACTGGCAAGGCAGCCTAGGGAAAGCATTTGTTTTGTAGGCAAAGGAAAAGCATAGTATAAGATTTCATTCAGGCAGAGGCCTTGGAAGAGTAGGAAATGCTAAAATGGCCAGGGGAAAGCAGAGCCTCTTGCGCTTTGAGTAGGTGAGAGGTAACAGTGCTGGGAATCTGAAGTAAAATGAGGCCAGGTTTTCAGCAGAAAAGTAGTTGAAGAGTCTGAGCTTGCACCGTCCAAAGATGAGGCACTAGAAAAATACATAGCATGGAGATCAATGCATAAATCTTGATTGCAGAAGGAATAATAGGAACAAGCTTTTTTTCTTGTTGAATGCTTTTTGGCTTGCTTTGACTATTTATGTGGGACACTGCGGGGCAGGTGAGAAGGTGAAATTTGGTCTAACATGGAACTGTTACTTTAGGCATCTGCTTCTTCTCTGTGCTTGTAACTGTTTTTCAGGTGTCTTGTCACTTGGGCCCAGGTCACTGCATGTAGACTGAGGCAGCATGAAGCACTCTCTTATTTTAAAAGAGTCAGAGAGCATGGTCTCCTGGTTGTGAGCTTTACTAAGTGGAGGGACAAACTCTTGAGAACTGAACAGGTGCCAGGAGGGAGAAACCACAAGTTGCAGGAGCCCTCTCTGGGTAAAGCCTGTCACCGCTGGCGAGTGGCTGCAAGAGGACAGCAAGCCCTGCACTTGGGATCTGTGGCTACTATCAAACAAGTAAGAGAAGATAAAGGTCCCTATGAAACAATTGTTATTAACTCAGGGAGTCATGAGGCACTGAGATAGTGTGACAAGGCTTGTATAAAAACCTGGTTTGATTTGTGGTGACTGCTTAGTCCCTGCTGTGAAATTCTTCACAGACTGTGCACACAACTTAATCACCATAATCTGGCACTGATTGCACAACCATATGGAGCGCAGCAATAAGGAAAGGGGACATTTTGACCAGAGAGATGAGAGCACTCCCTCTCTGCTCAAAGATGAGATGGGATAATCACTGTCCCTGCAGAGCAGAGTGAGCTGTCAGAGTTGCAGCTTTTTTCAAAAGACTCAGTGCTAGCAAACTACGAAGAGGTTGATTGATTTGGAAGGGCTGAGTCAGTCCTGCTGGGATCTCATCTGTGCAGTTTGCAGCCTGGGACCTAGCACATTAAGCTACCCGCAGAGCTGTGAGCCTGTCTCTCTAAGACTGGTTTGTGTAAGTGCTTGTGTGTATTGTGTTTACTCTTGGCTGCAGCTGTGTTACTTCTGTTTGCAGGCCTGCAACTACTGGACCAGAGCAGCTGCCTTTTCCCTGTGCTTACGGCAGTGCAGTACCCTCATAGGTGTTAGGAAAAGCAGGAAGATGTCTCTCTCTTGGTCCATGAGTAAGAAGATTCTCCCTCCTCTCTTTCTTTCACAGACCCGTGTGGGGAGTGTGAGGAATGAGGGCTGGGGATTAGTGTTTACCGGCTTAATGACTGGGATTCCTCTGTGTAGTAGGAGCTCATGGCAATCAAACTCAGTGGATTTCTTCTGTGTTCAGGAGTTGAAGGACTTAGGGCAGCTTTGATGTCTCCCTCTCTAGCTCCAAGGTTAGCTCCTGTATGATTCCTCTTTTGTTTCTTAGAAAGCAGAAGAGGCAGAGAAGAAGATTCAGCACCATCTAGACATTTTCCCAGTGCCATTCAGCGCTGGCTCATGATCTACAGGAGCCAAAACAGGGCTGAAAGGCTACTGGAGAGACCTGATGTAGTAGGACCCACACATGCAAGGATCCAGGAGAACACAGCAGAGGTGGACTTGGAGGAGTGGACTAAGAAGTGGCTTGGGTAAGTGGCGTGGAGGGCTCTGGGCTTCCTCTTGCTGATACCATCAGGGAAGGGCTCCCTTGTATGGCTGGTAAAGCTTACTTGCTTCTTTTGCCTGCAGGAGGAAATATCTGAGGTGGTGGCATCATACAGTGGTACTGCGCCAGTGCCAGCATGACAGGAAATTGTTCTGTCGTCTGGCAAGGGGATGGCATCAGTGGAGGGAAGCTAGCAGGGTGGTGAGTGTCTGGTGCCACTGGGGTAGCAGGGATGGGTGTTCCTGGGCAAGCCTGCTCTACCTGTAGCCTCACATACATCCTGGAAGATGAGACCTGGGGGTTTAAAAAGTACTAGTAAGCACCAGAAATCCTGGTTTACTACTGTAGCTAGTTTTTCCATTGTCAGCTTGACAGACTGGCATATCCACAGATTTAGTTGTGCTTTTGCCCTTATAGATGAGAAGCTGAAGCAGGATTTGTCTCGATTGTCTGTAGACTGTGCAAAAAGTTCACAGCAATTATTATGATCTTTGTCCTCATCTGTGTTCCTGGTACAGCCCACTGGTGTTCACAGCTTACCAAGAGCTGTCATTTTTCTTCCCCTTCTGCTCATACCCATATTCTGCCTGGTTCCGGGGCATTAGCTGTGCAAGATGTGCTTTGGCCTGCCCAGGTAACAAGATGATGCCTGAATAGTGTGAGCATATCCATAGTCACTGAGGAGCTGTGCTGGAGCACAATGGGGCATTGTTCTCTCCCCAGGGTACTGAGACTTACTTAGCCACACTATGCTGGAGAGAGTAGTTCAGCAAGAGCTCTGTTACTAGTCCACTCTGTTTGTTACCAATGCAAAGTCTTTTAAGAGGGACTTAGGAAAGCAACTGGAACAAGGTGGGACTGGAGGGAAGTGAGGTAATTTGCCAGCCAGAGCCCAGTTAATCTGTGTGCTGCCTCCTTTCCTGACAGGACCAACAGCATCTGATAGAAAAGGCCTGGAGGGTGTGGAGACAAAGATATTTGCAAAGCTGTGTGGTGCAGAATCTTTTGGAGGAGGAAGCTAGGAGCCTTCTGTCTCAGGTAAGCATTTATGCCTACTTCAATTCAGTGGACCTCAGTGGTACAAGAAGCACCCCAAAGGGACAACTGGTGTTCCCTGTATCTCTCTCCCTGCACAATGCACTTGCTTAGGGACAAGTTGAATACATCAAGGAATGGGACTTGCCAGTAAAAAAAGGAAAAAAGCTTCCAGCTTTATGGGTTCATCTATGGGTGTTTTTCAAAGCTTTTTGTCAGGAGTCAGTTTCCCTGACATGTGCCCCCTTCCCTGCTGTTATTAGTGATGTTAATCCCTTAATCCTCTGCCTCTTGAGACCCCACTCAGGGAAGAAACAGGCTTCACATTGGTGCAGGAGGACTGTGCTGACTTGCACCCAGGGGCAAGCAAATCACTGAATTTGAGTGAGTAGGCAAAGCCTTGGAACTCCTATCCAGTTTGCTCCTGAAGATTCATGTAGGATTAGGTCCTCCTTTAAGGACACAGGAGCAGGTACTGAAATTAGAGGGCAGAGGGAGCATTGGTCTTTCTTTTCTCACATTGATTTGTAATCTGCATGCCCCATATTGGCTCCAGGAGAGACAGGGAAGGGTTTTGAGTGAAGGGTAAGGCAGCTGCCAGAGCCATTGCTAGAAGGAAAGCTATGTTTACAGGTTCTGTGAGAAAGGCTGCAGCCCCTCAAGGGTAACCCAAGCATTTAATTTGTCCACTTCACTCTTTCAGGCCTTTGGAAGGTGGTGGCAGCTCACAGCATTCCAGCGCAAGGACAAAGGATCCTGCTGAATGGAGAGGGCCTGCCTGCAGCTGTTGCTTATTTCAGGACACGTGGAAGATACGGCTCCTGTCACAACAAAGAGCTGGTCGTGTGCTGTCAAGAAAGAGAATACTCTGCTCTTACAATAAAAGCAGTGCTGCTGGCCAGAAGGATGGCAGCCAAAGACCAACCAGGAAGAGATTGTACTTAGTGAAAGGTCCCCTTTAAAGGACTTGTATCCTACTGCCTTGGCAGCACAAATGGAGAAGTTACAGTTGTGAGGTTGCACTCTCTTCTCTGGACCCTGCTTTTGCTGAAGTTCTGATTAAAGGTCAAAAAAACACCTTATAGGCTTTCCTTTTACTCAAGTGTTTTTTCCCCTGGACAGGAGCTTGGTTTCAAGTGGGGGGTAGGCAAATACAATCTTAGAGATGAACAGGAGTTTATGGGTGCTGGATCCTGTTGATTCCAAAGTCTGGATTGGGTAGGTACAAACACAGGTCTTTATTTATTGATTTGGCTTTTACCCTGGGGGGGAGGGGGGACAGATTTCCATATGACTTCCACCTCCTCCCCTGTCTACATCCATCAGCTCTTCATTAAGCCTTTCAGTGGCTGGCCAACCTCCTGACTGCTTCCTGCTGGTTCATTTCTGTGCTGTATGGGCAAGCTGCTAGGACTGCTGGGAACAGCTGAGGACCAAAAGCTGTGCTGAGGCAAGACAGGCATGGCTGATCCCCCGCCTTCCCATTACTTGCCTCTATGATTGATTCCTTGTAATTACTCTGGATATATGAGCCCGGTCTCAGAGCTGTAACAAGAGTGTCTGAAGAATCTGGAAAAGGCTTTTCTTCCTTGCTTGTTTGAACGAGATGCTCACAGCATGGTGGAAATCTTGAAATCCCACTGGGAACTGCTCCAAATTTTCCTAGCCTGTGGCAGCTTTGCAGGATTGTTAAGTACACAAAGCAACCTCAGTAGCTTCCCCTTATTCCAATGCTGTGGGGCCTAAGGCTGTTAAGAGTCATTAGGTCAGGAAAGAGAGGTTATCCTTCCTGATCTAAGCTTATCTTTCCCTACAGGCACTCGAAAAGAATACATGAACTTGCACAATTGAGCTAAATAGTGTAGTTGGTTACTTTTGGTAAATTCTAGGATTTAAGCTTTCTCTGCTCTACCGTGGAGCTTGGGCCATACTCAGGACATGCACTGAAAGTGAAGGCAGAACTACCCCAGAAACAATTGATTTTCTTAAAGTTTTACTTTGCCAGGTGATTAATTAGCAAACAACATGAGTCTCTGCTAGAGCATAGCCTAGTACAAGCGACATTTGAATGCATGTATTTTATTGTATGTAATCTAGGAAATAATAGTCTTATCCAGAATGCAAATGCCCATAGTCGTATTAAAAAAAAAAAAAACAGGAAATACGATACAAGGAGAAAAGTTAGGAAGAAAATTTGAACTTTCTTCTGGAGTGAGTGCAAAAGTGCCTAATGATCAATTATGAAGAAATACATTTTAGGAGTGCAATATAAAAGCAATTTGACCTTTTTTTCCAGGTTGGTAACTGCTGATACCATCCCCTTGGCACAGGTACAGCTGACAGGAGTGTTTCTGTCCTCCTGCCAGCATTTCTGGCATGGGAAAGTTACCAGAATCTCCTGTTCTCCTGTTACTGTAATTAGCATAACCATGATTAGCAGCTCTTCATTCTGCAGACCCTGGCCTTTGGGCTTAGTCAGGAGCCTCAGCTCAGAGGTTCAGGTAGTTCCAGCTATTGTTCAGTGAAAATGGCTCAGGGAGCCTTTGTATTGGGGACAGAAGAGCACAGTGTGGGTAGGTCAGAGCACCGCCCTGGTCATGGTTTAGGAGTGTGTTCATTGTCAGTACCGTTGCTGCTGCTTTCCCCAAAGTCAGTGGATGGGAGGAGGAAGTAAGAGATGAGAAGATTTTTCATTTCTGAGTAGGAGAGTTCAACAGCTCAAAAGTATCTTCCACAACCTGCCAGAGGCAGTTTTCTAGTGGGAAGTCATTGTCCACCAGGTTGACCAAGTAATAGTTGTCATGGATATACTGGATGATCATTCGAGAGGGTGACTCCTCTTCATAGAGCTTGGCCCATTGCTCAATCCACAGTGCAAATGCCTCATCCTGCCATGGGAACAAAAAAAAAGTTGGCAGTTGTGAAACATCTTCATGTTACTTAATTTAGGATACCAAGTATTACATATGACTGGCCAGACTGTGGCTTGTTTCTTCTCAGTAAAAATGGCAGGAGTTGAGCAAGTAGCCTTGTGCTTTCTAGTCAGCAGGAAGTGCCCAGAGCTGAAAGGAGACACATTTGCAGTACAATAGATGGCTCAATGCTGCCGCTGTGTGTGTAAGAGGGGAGGAAGAGCCACTGTCCAGCACTCCAAGGCCTGATACAGTGACAGTAGTGGCTCTCGATCCCCATTACTGGATGCTTTGTGTCTGGGAACAGCTCTTGCTGGAACTGAGGGAGCAGGAGAAGCAAGATCTGTACCTCCACAAGCCAATATAGCAACAGCCCTCAACTGTGAGGAATTCAGACTAAAACTAAAACAGACAGTCTGAACTTCCAGGGCATCACAGCAATGTATCCAACAGCAGGGACAACTCACCTTCCAGGAGAGGAAGCTTACAGGATCCACTACAGTGGGCTGGATGATCTCCCTTCCTGGGAAGATACCCCAGGTGACAGCGTTGGGTTGCAGATCTGGAGCATTGGTGATATTCTGGCCCTGCCAAAGGAGGGAGAACCTTTCTGATGCAATTGCTGGAAGAGGGTCTGAGTGAGTTGGAAAAAGTGTATTTACCCTCTCCTTGTTAAGGCACCAGACAGCTGCTGCACACAGCAGCTGACTTGCTTTACTTTCCCTTCCCTTCATCAGCCCTCATGTCTGAATATTTGGTATTTGTCTCTCTTCCAAGGTGGTGAAAGGAAAGTGTCCTGTGAGTAACTGCCTTACCTTGACATTGACAATGTGGTAGTTCACTCGCAACTCGTACTTCTTCAGCACTTTGAGCAGTGCCGTGACAATTTCACTGGAGGTGAAGAACTCTAGGTATGCCTGCAGGGAGGGATGGACAAGGGGGAGGACAATCAGACCCTTAAATCATGGCAGAACTGAACAAATACAGGTAAACAATGACATTTGTAGAGTCTAGGCTGCATTGTATGTTCATCCCCAAAAACACCTACTACAGAGGCTTGAGCAAAGGGCAGAGTAAATTAATAAGTGAGCTAGAGAAAAAAATAATTGGAGAGAGCAGAGGGAGCAGCCCAGGAACATTGCACTCAAGAAAGCTACATGCTTCCTCTTTTGCATCCACACAAGTAGATAAGTGGGAACGAACTCCAGTGTTACCACAAATGCTGCACAAGGAAGCATACTGCCAGAATGCTTGGAAGAAGCCTGAACCTAATCTTTATTTTACAGCAGTGTGTTGCCAAGGCAGCCCAGCCTGGTGAGAGCAGAACTCAGGGGTCTCAGCTGCGCTCTCCCAAGCACCACTCCCTGTCCTCATCTTTTGTTCACATTTTTCCCGTGTGCTTATACAACCAAATTCTGCGCTTGGCTGCTCCCAACAACTGCTTCCCCTCCCCCCATTTCCTGGCTATTGCATGAGATGATGGATTTCCCTCACCTCAGGGGAATCTTTTTCTTTGAAAATATAACTGCATTTGCCATCTGCTAGTCTCTGGCTTTACTAGTTCGGATGCCTTTTGAACAAGGACGCTTTGTTTTCCAGTATGACCTACTTGCCTGGCATCTACCATGATGGGATATTCCTATCACAGCCATTAGGCAAGGCTGTAGGGCTTGAAATGCCTGACAGGGGGAGACAGGCATGGCTGGCATGACTGGCTGCACGCCAGGAAAGGAACTTCACAGTTGTCTGAACAGCACAGCACTGTGCATGGGCTGCAGGCAACTGTGGAGACCTCTGCCACACAGAAGGATAGAGGAAATTTTTAAATACCTCTTTATCACCATGAGATGCTGGATGGTAGAGATACTACCTCATTGATTCCCATTTTGTGAAAAATCTGGATGCTTTGTGCATCACTGGATCAGATGCAGGGGGTAGGCACATGTGTATATATAAAATGTCACAGCCCTGCTCTAGAAATAAGTTACCAATAATTACTTACTGAGAATAAAACCATGAAACTCTACAGATGTTAAATAGGTATTTTGAGGTAGGGAAAAACAGCTGTGAAGTCAGCCATAGAGATGGCATTATGGCACTTAAGACACCAAAGGATCTTTGCCTTATCTCACCAAAAACACATTAAGATAAGGCTTGGGCAGAAGGATTATGTGGATGTAAGCCTGGGACCTCCCAGCCCAACAGAGACCAAACGAGGTCAAACTCTTTGCTGCCTAGCCCAGAGTAATACAGTACCTTTTGGAAAACATAACCTCCACTGGGCCCCCAGCCTACAATGGGGTCTGTGGATGGTTTGCCATTGATGTTTGGCTGGGAGTTGATGGTCAGGATTCCTCGTCTGTTGACCTTCTCCAGTTGGTCCTTCAGAAGGTTGGTTTCAGTAGCAAGAGGGTCATCATTCCAAGGCATACACGTAACCTACCATGAGGACAAAGGATGGCTCACAATGGATGTAAAAACCCTTTGATTACCATCTGGTTGTTGAAGGAACTCAGCAGTGCCTTAACAGTCTCAAACACACCTGCTTCAGAATTCCCAGGTTTGGTTCAAGGGTTAGGATATGTTCAACTGTAAGGATGACTGCTGAAGTCAATCAATACTGGTCCTGTCATACTGTAGCACCTTTCTTTTTATGTTGAGCCTTAGCTCTGGCTGCTGGACCCTCTTCAACCAGTGTGCCAGCAAATCGTTTTGGACTGAGAAGTGCCAATTCTTCAGAAAAACAACGTGATACCAGAAACAAGAGGAAATGTGCTCTATTGTTTGTGCCACACTGACCATCCCTTCCTGGGGTCTCACCTTGTACCCATTCCTGTTGGGTTCTCCAGTGATGTAACATGTGAACACCTCAAAGACACTTTCCTCACCAGTCAGTTCTTCTCCCCACATCTTCAGAAGCTCCTCCCGGGGAGACTTGCTCTTCAGATAGAAGAGGTAATAGTCCTTCAGTTCCCCAAAAGCTGGAGAGGAGGAGTTACCCCTGTAAGCAAAGACACAGACCTGAAGCCACCAAGGAAGATGAGCCGATTTGGTGATGCAGAGAGGACAGCCAACCAGCAAGAGAAGTACACAACAAAACCCACCTGGACACCAAAAGTCTTAACATCTTTGTGCCATTAGTCTCACCTCACTCAAATCCAAGTAATGGGGGAGCACTTTGTTACAAAGCTACCTCAAGTGTGCCGAGGACATCAGGCTTTCCTACCACAGCTCTGCCTTACTGCAGGTAACAGCTTACCATCGGCCATTGGGGAAGTCATCCCACTCTTGAGTTCGATAGATGTAACTCTTTGGCCTGGAGGCCCAGAAGATTGGCCGGACATCTTCCACTCTTCTCTTGGGGTGAGCGCTGACTGCCCAGGGCAGAGGCCGCCTGCATGGGATGAGCAGATGTTAACACAGTTCCTCAGCTGATTTTCCTGGCTGGAAGCCTTTCCCATGGTGCAATTTGCCCCTGGGGAGAAATAACAGGGGCTGAGAAGAGTTCTGTTTGTCAAGAAGTAGGACAGGAAACTCTTGTTCCTTTATGGAAAATATTTCCTACTCAGTTCCCTCACAGGATGCTCATAGAGTCTATTTAATGTAAAGGTACAGGACGGACACCTGAAATTGGAAAAGGTAAGGGCAAAGCACTATGGGAAGCTACTTCAAGGAGAAATAAAAACCAGCTGTCAATTTTCCTTTGCTTCTTCTTATCTGTGCTGAAGCTTGTGGACTCAGAGAGAAGTCCACATTCCCTTTCTCAGCTTCAGAGAACCCTAGAAATCTAGTAAGGGGTTGTAATGGGCATCAAAAACCTGCTTCTTCCAAGTGGCAACTCTAAGCTCTGGGTTTTTAAAGTCCCAGAATGTCTACTTTAAAGCTACTTGACTAAAACAAATTCCTCCTTTGGCCGTCCCCTCTATTCGTCCCAGCTTTTGTTGGAGATCTGCAGGAAGGGTAAACTGCTAAATGCAAAAGGTGATTTAAAAAAAAAAAAAAGGACAAAAGGAGAGTAGAGGTAGTGACCCATCCATTATTTTTACCTTCAGTAGATGGGATGTACGGATGGATGGATGGATGCAAAAGTGGAACTAACAGAAGCCATCACACTCTGCTCACCTTGGGTCCTCTTTCCATATGCCCAGGCGCTTCAGGACTTCGGTCGTAGCCACCTCCCGATTGAGGGTGTAAAAGTGGAGCCCGTGCACCATTCCACTGTCCAGCAGCTGCCGGCACATGGACACTGCCAACTCCACTCCATAGTTCCGGATAGCTGCATCGTTGTCCTTGATGGGTTCAATCACATCTTTGATTTCCTGAGGAACTTCCAGCTTAGAGAGCTTCACCAGCTGGCGCAGGGAGTGGTAACCCTGGATGAGGATGCAAATTGTCATTTTTCCAAGACCCTTTTTTGCCATCCCAGTAACACAGGTACTTGATCTCGATTTTGAGGCAGGAGATTTAGAATTGGGACTCCTGGAATCTACTCCCAGGCCCCATCTCTAGGATGGTAACACAGTCCGGGTTATGTCACTTTAGGTGATTTCACCCCACATCCTTGCCCAAGCTCAGCATGCTGACAGTGACCTCAGGACTTGCAGGACTTGCTGTCCTTTATATCCCTTTTTGTCATATGAGCACAAGAAACCTTTTCAGCTTGTTTTTAGCTGCGTAAGAGTTTAATTTGGCAAACCACCTACAGACCTATTACATTCAGCAGTCTCTCTTCCCTGAAATTTTGTGGAGGATATTTACAGACCTCTCTCAGGCCCTGACACACAAACACCTAACATCTTGGATCCTTATTCCATCCCCAAATCCAAATTACTGGATTTCACCTGTATAGGGAAAATGCCAGGAATAATGGGGCAGGTAATGCCAATGGCTTGACAATCCTTCATGAACTTGAGAAAGGTTTCTGGTCGGAAGAAAAGCTGTGTAATGATGAAGTCTGCTCCAGCAAAGACTTTGTCCTTCAGGTGCCTGAGATCTGCCTCATAGCTCTCCGCTTCAGGATGACCCTTGGGGTAGCCTTTGGGGAGAAACGGAAAAAAAAGAAAAATGTGGTCAGGACAACATGCAGGAATTAGGAAGTATCCAATCTGATTGTAGTGTCACAGCCCAGGTCCAAGGAGGGACTGCTGAGCTGATTTCCCTGTCTCAGTTCCTACCACACATTCTGAAATAGAAAGCATTTACCTGCCACACAGATATCGAAGTAATCATCAAATTCATTGCGAATATGTTTAACCAGATCAACAGCATAGTTGAAACCATCTACTTCTTCCTCCCATTCCTCACCAGCAGGATCTGAAAAGAAGAAAAAATCCACAGCTCTCTCCAACTGTTTGCTGAACTCAGATCTCCTAGGTCTGTAAAAACCTCCTGGTATCAAAAGGAAGACAGAGATTAACCCAAATCTGCAGTTTATGGGCTGGTTTGTCTGCCCTTGAGCTGGAGGGACTGCTAACCAAGGGCTCAGGTGAAACACAGTCTCAGCATTTAACTCTTACAGAAGGAGCCCCTAAATCTCTGTTTTTACTCTGGAATTGAACACAACAGCAGCACAACTACACATCACAGGACAGAAGGATTCACCTCCACGCAGTGCCATGATGTTCTTCAATCCGAGCCGTTTGGCCTTCTGCAGATGCCCTGTGATGTCATCCTTGGTCTGGCTGCAGCATGTCATGTGCAGGATGGTCTCCAGGCCACAGTAGTTCACTGCAGTGTTGGCAATAATCATGGAAGAGGTTTCCTTGTCAGATCCTGGGTCCCCTGCAGGGTGCCATGTCACATCAATGAAGAGAGGACCACCTGCTCCCATGCGGTCAAACCTGTGAGGTTTAGAGCTGTGTTAGCCTACATTAGGTAGCCAAATCCCCTCCCTGTGCCTCAGATACCTTGCTCACTGCTAGAATGCCAGCAGCAGGCAGAGAGAGCTTGGATGACAACAACAGGATAGTCCACAAAAGTGTTGCACTAAGAGCTTGGCAAGTGGCCAATGTAAATAAGGAAAGCCATCCTTGAGGGCTCTATGGGGAAGAGCTTATAAGTTCTTAGAAGAGGCAACTGAGGTGTTCTCTCTAAAACAAACTTTCTCCCTGCATGCTCTAATAGACTGATACAGCTTCTGACAGACAGCAATTCAAGTCCCATTCCTTTTGAGATGGGAGACTATGCTGCAGTCCCCTGTTGCCAGCTTGAACTCTAGAGGCCACAAGGGCTTCCCTAACCTGTCTCTCTCCTGCTCCAAGGTGGAACAGGCCATTCTGTTTAACATATGGCATTGGCATAGAACAATTACAAAAAGGATTATGAAATACCCTCTTCTCCTTCAGGTAAGTTCATGGTGGCTCCTGGGGCTCCAAAATAACTCCTAGCTCTGCTGAAACCAATCAGCTTTCATTTAGCATGTAGATGTGGACACCTGTGTCAGAGGCTAAAACTGTAATATTGAGACATAAACCATAGTGGCTGGATGAATATTGAAAAGAAACAGGAATCTGTTTCAGATTTTGGCACACTGTCCATCAAGGAATATTTTCTGCTTTTACTAGGTACTTTTCTGCCTCAGCGTTGTGCTTCAGACCCAGAACATGACATTGGGGTTACTCATCTTCCCAGGGCATGGGAGAGGGGAAACAGACTGGCCCCTCAGTAATCCCACCGTGACACTTAACTCTTCAGGGCCTCCAAGGAAGACAAGTTACTTGGTGTCCATTACCCTCCTCAGCAGGAAAGCACAGCCCCATTACCTGCTTCATGACCTAGAAGGGGAGACAGAGCATGGGACAAAGCCTGCCTCGTTAGCTATTTCCCTGCCCTCCACCACAGATACTTCCCCTCTCCTATGCTGCAGCACTCACCTGGAGATGAGATTGACAGCAGCATTGGCAGTGCGTGGAGGGAAGAACTCCAGGGAGAACCACTTGTCACCAGCATCCTGCCGGCGGCGCATCTTCTCCCGCAGCCGCTCGTGTCGGTCAGCATCAAGGACAGGGGTAGAGCAGCGTGAGTTGTCCTTGGAGCTCTCGCTTCCACTGCTGCTGCCGCCATCAGACCTGGAGCTGGAACTGGCACTGCAAGTATGCTGGGTCTCATTAACCATGGTGAGAACTCTGGAGAGGGGAGGAGAAGGAATGCGGTCAGTACAAGGGTCTCTGCTAGGTACTGCAAGGGTGGGCAGAAGATGATTAAAGAAGCCTATGCCAAGACCCAACATTCATCACCATCAAGAAGTCCCTTTTGCCAGCTTTCACTGTAAGCTGTAGTGGGGGATCTGGCAAAAACACAATAAAAACCATATGTTTAGATAGTCCTGAGAGAAATAACACAGCACGTGGCTTCATGGCACTTTGATGCAGCTCTTCTGTGCCTGCTGGGTCAAATTTGGCTCTCAAAAGAGTCAGGTCAACATGACTTTTGCCCTGACTACAACTCAGCAAGCCAGGATGCACATGTGAATTAGGTGATGGCCTCTTGCCATCTTGTGGTCTTGGGCAGGGCATGCCAGCAGATTTTTTTTTTTTCTACTGCAGCTTCTTCTTGGACTGATTCATCTTCAGTTTCCATCCTGTTTGTTCCCAAGAGGCAGCACTGCTTTACAGTGCAGGTAGGAAAGTCAGTGCTAATGGGGCAGGTTCTCAAGAATGCACAAACTATTGCTATGTCAGAAACAAAGTACAGAATCCCCTCTGACCAGGCCATCCCCACAAACTGTCTGTTGTTTTCTTTGCTGCCATCACACCTGCATTTCCAACCATTAGCCTTCTCCACAAGACACACCATATCCACAGACAACTGTCCCCCGTGCCAGTCCCACTGCACATGCTCTTTACCAGATACACTGCTCCCTTTGTCAACAATTGTGGCTGCTTGGAAACAAGGCCAGCAGAGATCATCCTCATCTCACTGCCTTGCAACAAGATCAGCTGTGCTTGCTTGGCTTTAGAGAGAGCAAAACAGCACTGCAAGTCCGTGGTACAAGTAGGTTTAGGATAGCCAACTCCACAAAATGTCCCATCCTGTACCTTTAAAATGAGGTAAGGTTTACAGACATTTACGGAAGAGCCAGCACAAAATTTGGATCTGTGTTATTTGCTTTAGTACCTGCCAAAACTTAAAGTTGTCACTGGGAAGCAGCATGTTGTCCAAGCATTACATAACTTCAGAGCCTGTTTTGGAGGAAGCAATTGTGTGAGCCAGCACACTCTCAGTCCTTATCATAAGCTCTGTGGGTTTAGTTCAGCCAAGGTGACTTTGAACTCATGTTCTACTGTTTACACTTGAGTTGCCAATCAAGCAAAACTCTTTGGGAGAAAGTCTACTTTTACCACCTGAGGTACCTCTCCAGCTGGCAGGAGATCTGAGAAAGAAGTGCAGGCCTTCTGTTCCAAGAGGAACTGGAAGCCTTAGATCTCTTGTGTACCAACATAGCAGCTATGGTAAAAATCAGCAGCACAGACCTATTGACAAATGAAGCAAACCCAACTGGGTACACAATCACAGCCCTGATCAAGCTCAGAGGACTTTGCCCGACATCCACGTGCACTAATCTGGGAGAATTATCCCAAAGCACGCACTGGTGATCAAGCTAAGCAGCTCACAGTCACGTGCTGTCAGCTCCCAATATCTCATTCCTAGCAAGCATGGCACAGCACTATAGGCAAATCCAAGGAGCTTTGTTTTCTAATTCGAGATTTAACACCGAACATGGAAAAAGGGTTCATGTCTTTATGTCTCTATGAGACCTGCTGTTGAGGAAAGGTCCTTATCTTACTAGCAATATCAAACCATGAATACATTAAGAAAGGCTCACTTAGATTTTTGTTTACAGGCAGCATTTGGAACAATTTCCTTACCATGATATGCATCGCACATTTGCTGGCAGATACTTTTATTGCAAAGAGAAAAATGATAAGCCTAAACAAGAACAGCAGCAAAGTAAGACAACTTTAAACACTTGTCAACACTCCTGCTCCTGTCTTTGTCACACAGCAGAGCTCAAAAATCTGTGGCTCAGCACATTGCTGATGCTCAACATGGATGGACCTGCTGTGTTTTTATGATGCTGGTGGTATTCAAACTCCTTCCAGCCCTGAGCTGACACCAACACACAGAGCGTGGTGTCTGCATCCCTCCAAGCTCAGTTTTACCCTCAAGACTAAACTCAGCTGCAGCACATGCACGCGTCTCAAAGGGTGCACACGCTGCAAGGGGTTGCTCCAGGGCCATGGCATCAGGCTGACAGCCGAGCGGGAAAGCCCAGGGGCCCGCGGCTGCATCCACCGCCGGAACAGCTGATGGGGCAGCGGCTAGGCCACAGGACAGCCAAGGGGGAAGGGCCGCAGGGAGCCTGGCAGCCCTGCGGGCCGCCGGGGGAGAAGTGGAGCAGCAGCACCTGTGGTCCCCAGTGCCGGAGGTAGGGTCGGGGCCACGCAGGTCACTGCAGCTCGATCGCCCCTTCACCTCAGCTAATCCCGCCGGGAGCACGGCATGTCCCGAACCAGCCGGCAGACAGACACGCCGCGGGGCTAGGGCAGCGACAAGGACCCCCGTTCCTGCGCCCCTCTCACCTGCGGCTCGTGCCAGGCGCTGCCCGGGCCTCCCGCCCACCGCACTTCAAGGGTGGCCGCGGCCGGGCGGGTCACGTAGGGCCGCACGGCTGCCCGCACCCGACATGGCGCAGCGAGGCGGGGCTGCGGCGGCGGGGCCGGGCGAGGCCTCG
>VYXF01002653.1:328851-350266 GCA_013397295.1 Polioptila caerulea | reverse complement strand
GGGCGGCGCGGCGTCGGCGTCGGAAGATGGCGCGGTGCGGAGCCGGGCTGTGCTGCTGCTGCTGCGGCGAGCGGGAGAGCCGCACCCCCGAGGAGCTGGTACGGCCGCCGCCCTGCACTCCCCTGACCGCCCCCGAGTTCGTGCGTGCTGGCGGAGACCCTTCATCCCGGGCCTCGGCCCGGCTCCTCTCGGCTCTAGGGAGCGCCTGAGGGCAGGCGGAGAGCAGCGCTGTACTGTTGGGCCCGGCACCTCAGAGCCTGGTGTCGGCACCTCAGGATGCTGCTCCTGGCCCAGTCTCTTATCAGATGCTCGTCCCAGCGCCGCAGCCTGTTCCCGCCCGTTTTGCTGCTGGGCCTGGTACTTCACCGCCAGTGCTGAAGCCCCGCGCTGTGCCTACCCTGGCATACATTCTTTGTCTGGGCCCCGTATCCCAGCTCCTGAAGCCGCTGCCCCTCGCAGCTGTAAGGGGGAGTGGTGCTGGCAGGGGCTCTCTCTGACTCTAGCACTGCAGAGTGCTCTCTTCAGAATTGTTGTCCTGTTCTCCCCTGTAACCTGTTGCTGTGAAAGAAACGGTATGTGGGTTAGGACTTTCGGGATCTCCTGTATAGAAGTGATGTGTGTTCTGGCTCAGGGACAAGCTTTACTTTAGCGTTACTGCAAAGTAAGTGGTGGTCTGGTAATCCACACACTCAATTTATAAGCAACATTGGTATAGGACTTCTGTAATTTTGCCTTTGCTACCAGTGTTTATGAACAGCTGTAGATGTGTTCATTCCCATCATGATTTTCCTTTCCTGCATTTGTTTTGCAGACAATCCTCGGAGAAACTCATGAAGAGGAGGATGAGATCCTTCCACGCAAAGACTATGAGGTGGGGAATTAACTAATAGCAACTTCTGATATCAGTGTGGTAAGAACTGCGGACAGGTTTTGATCTGTTTGAGTTTGTAATGGGGCAGATTCTCAATATGGATCATTAGGTTGCATTAGCATCAACAGAAGTACCAAGAGTTGCTGTGCTTGCAAAGAACTGTTCCTCATCTTTGTATGTTTCTGGGACAGAGCCCTGTGAGTAGGTTGAATGTCTGCTCTCAAGTCAGACTCTTGTTGAGAAAATTCATTTTCAGAGTCTCTGGTGCATTTTCCCACTTCTTCAATGTGAGATTTACAGGATCTGGTGGCCTTGTTTTCTGGTGACTGTAGAAAGCATCTGTAGCTACTTGGTCACAGTTGCCTTTCTGCTGTCGTGTCTTTCTGTTATGTTGTCATGCTGGCTTACAGCAGATCTTCCCATATATCAGATTCTGCTGCTTACAGGAGATTTTTGCTTTTTGCATCACTGTCTGGTGACCCTAAAGTATTTAGAGCACTTGCTATCAGTATGGGTGTCACCAGCCCAGCCTATTACTCCTTGCCTTGAAAAGGTGAAGATGTGGATAGAACTAGTGGAGTTTTGTGAGTATGACTGGGACACTATTGCTGTCAATTCCCTGCTGTAATAAACTGAAGAACTGACACTGTTCATCTGGAGAGGAGTTCCTAGCTAGTGTTCCTGTTGCAGTGAGAGAATGAATATAAAGATCCACTGTTATCCTCTGCACTGTAAAAGTGGAGACACTTAAAAGAAGTCTAAAACTGTACAATATGACTTCTCTAATATAAAGACATATAAATCAGTTGTGCTTCTGTTTGTTTCAGTATCTCAGTTTGAGCAGTGAAATTGTTATGTTCTTTCACTTTGTGATTTTCAGGGTCAGACTGATCGAAATATTTAAATTAAGTCGTTTCCAGGAGTATTTTCTCCTACTGTTGTTTACAGGATCTTCTGTGGGAGCAGTAATGACTCTGTAGTCTTTAGCAAGGTCTCCTAGACATAATTTTTTTCACAACCATTTGCAGCTGATTCTCCTAAATTGACCTTTTGGCATTTCAGAGCTTGGATTATGATCGCTGTATCAATGATCCATACTTGGAAATTTTGGAGAGCATGGACAACAAGGTAGGACCTTGTTCTTTGAGAAGCTAAAACTGTGGAAATTGTCCAGAGAAACTGTAGGTTGGAAGTGTTCAAAGTTTGTTTGGATGTGGCTTTAACCAGCCTGGAAGGAGAAGGCATTCCTGTCCATGGGGGGGGGGTGGGGGGGGGGGGGTGGGATGAGATGAGCTTTAAGGTCTCTTCCAACTCAGATCATTCTGTGATTTTAAATATTCTCTACTGCAGGAAGTTTTGGGTTTTTTTCTTTTTCATGACAGAAATTCTATGTATTCTCCTGGTTTCTCTCTTAAAAAGAAAAAAAATGTGGAGATTACAGTTTTATAGCTCCCAGCATCTCTTGTGATCCTCAGGTTTAAAGTGAGCAAGATATTGAGTATTTCAATTTCCTATTTTCAATTTGCTGTTGTCACAATCTTCTGTTGATTTATCCCTCTGGCTGTTGAGCTGTGGAGTCTAAAGCCACCTTCCAGAAAATCCCTGTTTCTGTGTTGCTTTTATTTTAGTTTTTTTTTTGTTTTGTTTTTAATTCTCTTTCCAAACAGAAAGCCCAGAGATATGAAGCAGTGAAGTGGGTGCTGGTTTTTGCTATTGGAGTCTGTACAGGACTGGTAAGGATCACGCTGTTTGGGGAATGAGGAAAATTCAGGAGACTAAGCAGGAATAATTTAGAAGTCAATGGCTAAGGAGTAAAGAAGAAGAAGCATTCTCTTTCATGGTGATGAGAGCTTAGTAGGTGAAATTGTCTTCTGGGAATTATAGCATGTTGTTATAGAATATTTTTCAGGAAGCCTTTTTTTTTTTCTTTCAGAACTTGCTGGGTTTTCTTTGTAAAGTAGTCTGGCACATCCTTTAATTTTGCATACAGGAAAACTTGCCCAAAAGCAAACAACTTAATAAATAATGATGACAATTTATGTCTGAACTGTGAAAATTATCTCAGCTGACTGTATGCCTCAATTAAATACAATTTTTCTTCTGTACCCTTAAGTATGTTAAGGGTGTTAAAAATGCTGCCAGATTAGCAGTTAATGGGTAATCAGATGCAGAAGTGCATCTCTTCAGGAATAATTCTAGGATGGATCTGTCCCAGTGAGAACGAGGGAAGAAATATGAGTTTCCAAAGCTGCTTTATTCTGAATTACGCTTCTTTTATCTTCTTCATCTTCTGTTCTCTCCTGTGTACATATTTCTGGTAGGACTAACTAGAGGATGGTCTTCGTTTTTTGTATCTAGAAATTCCTGATGGCAATTCTTCTTTTTCCCAGGTGGGCCTCTTTGTGGATTTCTTCGTGCGACTCTTTACCCAGCTCAAGTTTCAGCTGGTACAAAGCTGTATCTTTTACCTGGGACCTTGCTAGACGCAAGTGACCTTTTCTGTTCCCATGTTTTGCTCAGAACAGCTGACTCTCACAAATCTGCCATTGGGCATGTTGTTCATGATTAATCAAGTTTTCAGCTTGCTTATATAATTTAACCCTTGAAACCAAGAAATGTTTCCAGTATTGGGTACATAAGCAGAGACTGAAAGAATGAGTGATTTCCCTTCCTCATAATTCAATGTTGAGCTTTGAAAAGGAAGCCTGGCTTCTGGACAGGTTGTGTTAGCTGCTCTGGCTGGATTAGGAAGCACAGGCTTGGCTATGGATGCCAGTGGGAGGCCCAGATACTACCAAGTGTTGTTGTGGGGAATGTTGTTTTCCTTGACCATCCCTGCAGCGGTGGAGGAATGCACTGAAAAAGGCTGCCTTGCGCTGTCCTTGTTGGAGCTGCTAGGGCTCAACCTGACCTTTGTTTTTCTTGCCAGTCTTCTGGTCCTGATCCAAGTAAGACTTTGGTCCGTTGCTCCTCCTTACACAACCTTCCTTTCCTCTCACACAGGTCCTTGATGTGAAATACCCTTGCTAGAAACACTTTCTGCCCCAAAACATCCAACTAGCTTCACAGTCCTATTTGATTTAACCAAGCAGGGTCTCTTGGTCCTGTGCTCTCTGATGAGATGTTGTTGGTCAGGTATGAAATACGTGTTTCATAGTGTCAGTGTTTGTTTTCCACAGCCTGTAGCAGCTGGGTCAGGAATTCCTGAAATTAAGTGCTACCTCAATGGGGTGAAGGTTCCAGGGGTTGTGCGTCTGCGGACAGTGGTGTGCAAAGCTACAGGTGTGCTCTTCAGTGTGGCAGGAGGTAAGGAGGACTCCAGTATGTTGATCTTGTTGGGGGAAGGAGTCACTGGAGGGGAAAAAAATGCTTTATCTGCTTACGAAGGGCACAGAAGGCACTGCCTATCCAGTAAAATAATTTTGGTGATTTGGAGCAGTCATGAGCCCTGAGTGCATTTATAGAGTAGAGAGTAAACAGAAGGATCATCACTATCAGGGAAAAAGGTGATTTTCTGAGTGGACTAGTCAGATGTGACTCTTTGTAGCAGAATCCAAGAGAGAGACCTGAGAATGTTACAGAGACATTGTCAGAAGCAGCCTGAAAGCAGCAGGGCAGAATAACCTGGAGAGTTCAGAGTCCTTCTAACAGTTGTTTTTCAATTATTCCATCCACTTGGAGTGCAGAATCTGTGCAAGTCTTCACAAACATTTGGGGGTCGTTGAGGGAGCAGGAGGTCAGCACCTCCCTGTGAGGAGCTGCAGGCTCGACACAGAGAGCTGTGCCATGGCATGGGAGTGGTGAGCTGATCTCTTCTGGCTTTGTCAGCAAGAGAGGGTGGTGGTGGGGAAAGTGTGTTCCCTCATGAGCCCTGTTTTTCCAGGTCTTTTTGTCGGGAAGGAGGGTCCAATGATTCACAGTGGTGCTGTCGTGGGTGCAGGCTTGCCACAGGTTAGTGCTGGCCTAAGTCATTGTCCTGGTCACGCCACTGCTTTTTAAGAGTAAGTTTCCATCTCCTGTGTTTCTAAATCTTTACTTTGTTTGTAGTTCCAGAGCATCTCTTTGAGGAAGATCCAATTAAACTTTCCCTATTTCCGCAGTGACAGGTACTGTACCTAGGATGTGGAAGATGGGATAGGAGGATGAGTGAGCAGATTTCCTTGGGAGAAGGGTGGTGGGCTGGGGTGAACCAGTCAGTTGCTTTATCAGTTTCTTTCTAAAGTCTTGCAGTTTCATTCTGCAGCAAGACAATGTTAGGACGCCACTCTTCCAAGCTGCTCTGGTCTTCATGTTCATAGATGTTCTCTTGTGCTGCTCAGCAGATCTCTACCCATTTCAAACCTTTAATGTGTACGGTTACTCACCCCTTATGATTAGGATATACTGTAGAGAAGGCTAGTTCTGAAAGCGAACAAATTCTTTCCCTTTTTTTCTGTAATTCTTTCAAGTGGTGCTGGAGTCCATGGTTTGGGATGGTTCCTCACACACCAGGCAGTTGTGTAGTATCAGAATTCTGCTCTGTGCTCTACAGAAAGAGCACAATGCTGCAGCTTAATGAACAAATGGTGGTGTCTACCGTGGCCAGCTTTGCTCCCTGCTCTCATTCCTGAATCCCTGGGGTATATCCATAAATGGGGTTGATCTCTTACTTTACAGAACCTAAGCATCTCCAGAGCTCTAATTTGTTAAGTTGAGGTTGTTTTTCTCTTCATTTCAGGGATAAAAGGGATTTTGTATCTGCTGGAGCAGCTGCAGGGGTTGCAGCTGCCTTTGGAGCCCCAATTGGAGGCACTCTTTTTAGTTTGGAAGAAGGTTCCTCCTTCTGGAACCAGGGACTTACATGGAAAGTGGTGAGTGATGATTCTGTGTGTCTCTTCCTTGAGGAGAGGGCTCCCCTTGGTAGGGCTTGTCCATGAGGATGTTCAGATTATCTCTTCCTGAACTCTCTTGGCAGGAGGGGTGTTGCCTGCTCCATCACTGTTTCAGATCTACTACAGATTAAGGGGAGAGATGAGTCTGATATTATCTGGAACTGTGGCACACCTCTAGGCAGCAGATCTAGTGTACCTGGGAGAGAGGACTTTGGGCACTCTGCAGTTTGATCCCTTCCACAGTCAGTTCCTTTCCCCAGGCATAAGTCTCAAGGAAGAACTGATTTTGCCAGTCTTAATTTTGGGAACCTTTGCTTCCCCTTTTTTCTTTCTTTTTTTTTTTTTTTTTCCTACTTCCACAGCTTTTCTGTTCCATGGCTGCCACCTTCACCCTAAATTTTTTCCGCTCTGGGATTCAGTTTGGAAGCTGGGGGTCTTTCCAGCTCCCTGGACTGCTGAACTTTGGGGAGTTTAAGGTAAGATTTATTGCTATTTCCCCACTCTCCAGTCTCTTGTTAGTCTTGTGCTTCTGTCTGTTAGTTTGGAGGTTTCTTTTGACACATGCTTGTCATTCCGTGGAAGGCACTTGATACTTAGCTGCAATACATTGATAGCCTCAGACAGAATTGTTCCCCTTTGATCTCAGCTACTCAAAACCTCTAGCTGTGGGGACAGAAGTGTTGGTAGGAAATTGCAGCAACTACTGTTATGGTTTTTTTTTTTACGCTTTTCTGTGCAGTGCTCTGAGTCTGATAAGAAATGCCACCTCTGGACGGCTGTTGACTTGGGCTTCTTCATTCTGATGGGGATTGTAGGAGGCCTTCTTGGAGCCACCTTTAACTGCCTGAACAAGAGACTTGCCAAGTACCGCATGCGCAATGTGCATCCCAAGCCAAAGCTGGTCAGGTATACTTGCTCTCCTGACTTTGTATAGGGATCTCTGCTCCCTAAGCAAAAGCATCAGTCTAGAAGACCCTGTGAGTAGGATTGGAGGAAATCCCAGACTAGTTATTTTAAAATTCACAAAACAAAGCCTCTAAAGAACTTGAAAGTGAACACCAGAAACCAAATGTTATTGTCCCTGTAATTTTTTTGTGACTTTGGTGCTACAGAAAGAATTGCAATCCCTTTTATAAGGGCATTGGAGGGAGGTCTTTATCATAAAGGCTGAACAAACCACAGCTTTGTCTCCATGCAGGATTTTTTTTGTGTCCTTGTCCAAACTGATGTGGAAGGAATAGCTGATCTCACTTTTTATAGTCATGTTGGTTAATTAAGTCCACAATATCTCTGCTATTTAGAGAGGGAACTTCTGTGTTATTCTGAAAGTAGCTGTTTGTTTGCCCTAGACAGCTTCTAAACACAAAGCCCAGGTTTGAAAATAAAAAGGAGTCTATTTCAGCAGTTAGAAAAGAGATGGAGAGACTCTGCATCGCCCTGCCTGATCCTACCTATCCTTTTACCCTGTAAGGATGTACAGAACATTGTTTCCATGTGAACAGCCTCATTAATGAACCCTGAGGCTTTTCATGTGTGACTACTGTGTGTTCTTTGGGCAGAAATAGCTTCTTTTTGGGGCAAGCAGTTAAAAAGGGGAGCTAAGCAATCCCTGGGAACCAAGTCATAATTCAGTTTAATTTGCAGTGTCCCTTGTTCTGATGCTAAACTATGGTGGCTGCTGCTTCTTGCAGCCTTATCAAAGTCATTTGCAGAGCTGGGACTAGGTTACAGTGCTGAATGTGGCTTCAGTGTATGGTTTCTGTTGTGTCTTTCAGAGTCTTGGAGAGCTTGCTTGTGTCGTTGACCACCACTGTCATGGTCTTTGTAGCCTCCATGGTTCTGGGGGAATGCCGGCAGATGTCTTCCAGCAGGCACAGTGGTAATGACACCCTGAGCCTGCAGGTGAGGGATTCTTATGTGAAGATTGTATTCCCTGTCATATTGTTCACCCTGGAGAGAGGCACAGGCACGTAATGAGCTTTTGACAGTGTGCAATTCATAACAGAACTGCAGTGAGAGCCCATGGAGAGTTGCAGGAGCTTAGAGTAATAATGAAAGCTACATTGTGCTTTTGTACAAAGCAACTCCAGGCTCTGAGTCAAGGAGCTCGTTGATGTTGTAAGTCCCATCTCTGCTATTGATGTTTGGTCTGAACTTCCCAAAGCGTGGCTAGCAATAACAGAGGCGTTATTCCCATTCTGCCCAAAGGCTAATGTAGGAGACAGTGAATTTCAACCCTTTGTGTCTTTTGTGTCCTGCATTAGGTTATATCAGAGGATCCAAATTCAAGCATCAAAACTTTTTTTTGCCCAAATGAAACGTACAATGACATGGCCACACTCTTCTTCAACCCTCAGGAGTCAGCTATCCTGCAGCTCTTCCACCAGGATGGTGAGTAGTTAGGAGACTGCCTCATCCCTTGCTTAAGCTTCAGAGCTTCTTAGCTGGAACAGCTAACACAAGGCTAGGAGCATTTTTCAGGCCTTCTTGGCTCTGGATGACTGCTAGTACAACTAGTGAAAGTCTCCTTGATGGGAAGAAAGGCCTGCTTTTCCTCTCTTTTCACTTACTCCTTGTCTGCATGTGTGTTTGGACAGGGAGACTTAGTAGCTGTTGTGAGATGAGCCTGCTGTGAGTTGCAGGGTCGATGATGCAAGACTCTTATCTTGGACAGATCTATGCCCCTTTAGTCATGATTCTTCTTGTGTTGCAGGTACTTTCAGCCCAATCACCCTATCCCTGTTCTTCCTTCTCTATTTCTTACTCTCCTGCTGGACATATGGGATCTCTGTGCCCAGTGGTCTGTTTGTACCATCACTGCTTTGTGGGGCTGCCTTCGGACGTCTGGTCGCCAACCTCCTCAAAAGGTGCATCAAGTGTGTGTGAGGGATGTGCTGCAGGTACACCATGAGCTCTCAGGCAGGTTTTTCTAATCTGAGGGCTCTGTGCTTTGCTCTAGTTACATTGGCCTGGATCACATCTACTCAGGAACCTTTGCACTGATCGGGGCAGCAGCATTCCTGGGAGGAGTGGTCCGCATGACCATCAGCCTGACTGTCATCCTCATTGAGTCCACAAATGAGATTGCCTATGGGCTCCCCATAATGATCACCCTCATGGTGAGTTCAGGGCCTTAGCTCTGGTTTTCTGCAAACTGCTTGAACATGTGCTGGCCCAAAGTAATCTTTGTTACTCTCAAAGCTGTCAAAAGCCAAAGAACTTGGCTTGTACTTGGAACAACAACTCAGTATACCTTGTGTTTGCTATGCAGGTAGCCAAGTGGACAGGAGACTTTTTCAACAAAGGCATCTATGACATCCATGTGAACTTGCGAGGAGTGCCTCTTCTGGAGTGGGAAACTGGGGTGGAAATGGATAAGTAAGGCTGCTCTTCTTGGCCAGGCTGTGGGTTAGCTTGTGGTGGGGATTCTTGCTCAGGAATGTTCTAGCGCAGGGGGATGATGCTTCATCTCCAATGAACCTGGTTGCTCTGGAGAGCAACTGTGAGGGCTGCTGTGAAAGGAGTTGTGTACCAGGCCTGCAGCAGGAAAGAGATGCTGAAGCCTTTTCTGAGGGGGTAGATGGATGGAAATCTGAAGGGTGAATTTGGGAGGTTCAGCAAGAACTTTGTGAAAACATTCAATTGGACTTTGCTTCTTGTGGAATGTCATCTTCTTCCCACCTGTTGTCTTCCCAGTAGTGTTTAGAAACTTTATTATAGGTTAGAACATTCTAGCTTTCCTCTAGTGCATCATTGATACAATGTTTTGTTATTAAAAAAAAATTTAAAAATCAGGTGTGCCATCACTGCTGATACCACAGTGAAGGTGAGCACAAAGGCGAAAGGAGCTAGCAGAACTTAACTGCAGTAGACTCCTTCAGGATCTTGTTTAGGGACTGGTTTGTTTCCATGTTTGTTCATCACTAGCCTTCTGTCACTGACGTGATGGATACAGTAATTTTGGATTTCTGTTTCTTCAGACTACGAGCCAGTGACATCATGGAACCCAACTTGACGTACGTGTACCCACACACCCGGATCCAGTCCCTTGTTAGCATCCTGCGCACGACTGTCCATCATGCCTTCCCTGTGGTGACAGAGAATCGGGGCAATGAGAGGGAGTTCATGAAGGGAAATCAGCTGATAAGTAACAACATCAAATTCAAGGTAAAGAGTTGCTTGTTTGATATGTTGAAGAGTATAGAGCTTTGTTTTGCGTACAGAATGGCCTTGCTTTAGTTATTTGGGCTTTTGGGCAGAATTCAGGTCAGAGATAAGCACCTACTGCGATACAAAATTTTTGAGAACTCCATTCCATCGATGATAATAGAGATGAAAGAGTGGGCTGCATTCCTAGAGGCAAAAGTTAAGAGGACAAAGTAATCTGTTGAGCATAGACGTGGAAATGTTTGGATTTGTTACTGAATTGCGCAGTCCTGTTGGCTATTCTTGCAAGTCCTGCAGCAGCAGTGGCTAGTGAATGTTATGTGGTGGCACAAAGCTATGATCTTGTAGTTACTAGTCACTCTTGGATAACTGTTGGCTTGCTTAGTGAGTATTTGAAAATTGTTTGTTGTATCCAGAAATCCAGCATACTCACCCGAGCTGGAGAGCAGCGCAAGCGTAGCCAGTCCATGAAATCCTACCCTTCGAGTGAGCTGCGTAACATGTGTGATGAGCACATAGCAACAGAGGAGCCTCCCGAAAAGGAGGATCTGCTGCAACAGATGTTGGAGAGAAGGTGAGGTCCTGGTAGGCATAAATTATGGAAACAGGATTTTTCCATATGTTGAGATGTGTTATAAAGAATGTTTCATACGGTCTCTCTCATTCCATATGTCAGTGGAAACAGTGGTAGTATCCATGTTTTAGAAGTGATTTGTCAGGTCTGGGGATCCAATGCTGTGGCTCACACCTGTGACCAAGTCCCAGGCAAGTGAGTTGATTATGTCCAACTTCTTACATTTCCTTCAAACACCTATACAGACATACTTCCTGGAGAGGATGGAGAACCTGGGAAGATCTCTGTAGAATTCAATGTCCTCTTGTCTGCAAAAATGTGAGAGCTCTGGAAAGCTCACTTGTCCTAGCTAATGACCTAGTGCCGTGATGCTGATACCATGTTTCTGGTTAACTGGGCTGAGTCAGTAGGCTTCCATTGCTGTTACTTCCAAGCAGAAGCCCAGTCTAGTGAATAATTTTCTGAGTCAGTGATCATGACTATCACGAATGGCATCCTGACCCTGACATTTTGACAGATGCTTCAGCTTTTAGTAGAATCTGAGTAATTTGGCACTGAAAATTGCTTTAACAGCAAGTGACTTGAAATTGAGTTAAGATACTGTCCCTTTCTGCTGCTCTGACCGCATAATGGCTCTTGACTCCTCTCTCCTTTTTTTATATGGAGTAAAGGCTTGCTTGTCCCTAGCAAGAGTCCCTGAAATGTTCAGGAGAAGGTTGCAAAGAGCTGAAATAGCTGCTCTTTTGGGAGTTGGGGTATGTGAAGCTTGTAACACATGGTGTTAAATCCATCACAGATACACTCCTTACCCCAACCTGTACCCTGACCAGTCTCCCAGTGAGGAGTGGACCATGGAGGAACGCTTCAGACCCTTGACCTTCCATGGCTTGATCTTACGCTCACAGCTGGTCACCCTTCTTGACCGAGGGGTTTGCTACTCTGAGAGCCAGTCGGTGAGTCTTCCTGTTCAGGAATTGCAGCAGAGACATCCCTGCCTTCTCAGCTGTGGAGGTTGGGAACAATATTCATGGGCTTCCAAAAAGAATTTATTTATTTTTACAGTTTAAGGAATGCATGCGTGTTTTAAATGTTGCATACAGGTAATGTGAATTCTCCCTTGCAGCTGTTAGAGTAAAGGAAGCTGAAAATATCCCCAGGAAAAGGATAGCCACTGTTTAAAAAGTAATCCAACTGGCCTGTTTACCGCATAAAGATGTGTTTACTGCATAAAGATGAGATACGAATATATGACATAAAGATATGCAGAACTGGAGAATAGAGGGCAGATATTAAATGCAAACAGAGCACCCAGCAGTTTATACTGTGTGTTTTACTTCTGTATGTTGAGGTCTTAGCAGAACAATGTCAGCTGTGTCACTGAGATCAGTGAGAGTATCTTGTGGCCCAGCTCCCACAAGGCTGGTTTCCTGCTGCCCTCCAGTGTCAAGTGTAGATTTGTCAGAGGTTGGGGAAAAGGTCCATTCTCTGTCAGCTAAAGGCCTGCATGGGTTTGGGTAACAGCACCTGTGCAGAAGGTGGATATGTGGGTGTGGGAGGAGAAGGAGATCTGGGGGGGGCAATTAGAGGGCATGGTTTGCTGTGCTGCTTGCTGGAATGGTGACACATGGGTTCAGTGGGATTTCTTTTGATTGCAGAGTGCAAGTCAGCCCCGTCTGTCCCATGCAGAGATGTCAGAGGATTATCCCCGCTATCCAGATATCCATGATCTGGACCTCACATTGCTGAACCCTCGTATGATAGTGGTAAGATATGCACTGCATACACTGTGAGAGTGTCTCCTGATACATATTTACAACTGTCCAAAGCCTTTAAAAAACATTGAGAGCATGTGTAATGCACTCTTTAGTGCAGTGACCAACATGCTGTGCTCCTCAAGCACTCAACCTTCTCTGCATGTGGGAATCTCCTGCAATGAGGTAATAGTGTCCATTGGTGCTTTACTTCTAAATTAAGATGTTGCCTGTCCAATTTAATTTCTCAACAAACCAAAACAATGTCATACTTGTGCAAAAATAGAAGATGACCACAGTCAAATACTCTGTCCAGGCATCAGTGCCATGGAGGACTTGTAGGAGTTGCTTGTTAGTGATTTCCAGAGACAGTGAAATGCCTCTTGTAAATAGCATGATTGTTTTTCTTTCTTAGGATGTCACCCCATATATGAACCCATCCCCCTTTACTGTCTCTCCAAATACTCATGTGTCACAAGTCTTCAACCTGTTCAGGACAATGGGACTCAGGCATTTACCGGTTGTGAATGCAGTTGGAGAGGTGAGTCCTTGTCTTAGCTGAGCAAGGAAGGCACAGTGTTTGTCAACATTTTCCATCTTTGGGACAGTTAAGATCTCTTCTAACATCAAACAGAAATGCTTTAAAGATATCAGAATGTGAGTTTTAGGGCCCTGAAGGCTTGATTACTGTGAATTTGTTGCCATCTTTTGTGTCCTGTCCTGCTGCCCCTTTACCTACAAAGAGCAGGGTGTGCATCGCTCCTGTCTCAGGTGTGCAGTCTGTAGATGTCCCATTTTTGTATCTGTTGAGAGGCCTTGAGCTCATCAGATGCCACTAATTTGCCTTTCCTTTCACAGCTTTATTCAAGGCCAAGAGCAAAATTTCCTATATGTTGGGGCAGGAGGTTTTTCTGTAGGAAGGGAGTTGTATTCTGTTCCTACTCACAGGAGCAGCAAAGCAAAGGAGTGTTTAAATGATCTGTGCTTGATTCACTGTCCTTGTCTCTTTGCTGTCTACAATGCTCAGGAACAGTCAGTAGATGTCAGCAACCTCTTATAACCACAATGAGAAACTGTATTCCTTAAGCCTGACCTGGTCTGTGTGAGGCAGCTCTGCTTTTTCTGCCTCAGGGTTCCCCATAGTTACTCTGCAGGACCTGGGAGTTGCAAACGAGAAATGTTGGCTTGCTCCATTTTAGTACAAGATGCTCTTGCAGTACTAGAGAACAGCCTAGTTCTAAATTCTTTCTGTGTGTAAAATCAGTGGGGTGTTCCACCAGCTGAAATGCGTGGTTTGACTGCATCCGCAGCAGGCTGGGAGAGTGTCTCTTTTGTCACCTGCCAGTGTGCAGTCACCTCTTAGCTAGTCTTGACCATTTCTCTGATTTGGCCTTTAGAGCTTCCTTGATTATATCTGATAGGAGATATCTGAAGTCATGCCATGTGGAATACTAGAAATGTCTTAAATGAAGCTTTAAAAGACAGCTTTGTTATTTCCAAATGCAATTTTTACTTCCCGCAGGATTTTACATCCTTACGCCATCTGACATGGAAAGCATTTTCTTTCCTAGGCAGGAAGTTCTGCTGGTGCCAGACACCACAGCAATGGTTAAGCTATTTGTTTGGGTGTAGTTAAATCAGCATTCTTGCCTTGAGAGTAAACGTTGGGAGAGGGAGGGATATTGTTTCTGTGAATTTCCACTTGAACCCACGCTTAACTCGGCATTGGTCAAGAACTGCTTTCAGGTTTCCTCTTTTTGAGGTGTTGAAAAGAATGACCACTTTATTAATGATGTCTCTCAGTGGCACATCTCTGATACTGACCTGTATCTTTTCTTTCTCTTTTCTTGCTGTTTAAGGTTGTTGGGATAATCACTCGACACAACCTGACCCATGAATTCCTGCAGGCAAGACTAAGACAACACTATCAGACCATCTGATAGCCCCTACCCCTCTGTCAGTGTGGCTTCCTCCGTCCTCCAAGCCTGCGCACATGCTCACATTCTGCTTGGACTGCACAAGGCCCAAGACTTGCCATTTGGCTTCTCATATGCATATCAAGCCTGGGGAACTGGAAAACATCTTGCTAGCCAGAGAATTAAAGGAGCTGTCTGAGCTCAGAGCTGTTGATTTGCCTCAGGCACTTGGTTTGATAACTTTTGTTCCAGGTGTTTTCTTCCCCTGTCTCCCAGTTATCTCCTTCCATCAACTGTTGTCCTGACACTGCGTGTTCTGCCATTTTGTTTTGGGGTTTTCTGAAGAGTTGGAAAAAAGAACCATTTCCCTCCATTGTGTCCTGGGCAAAGAACTGCAGCATCTTTCCCTTCCTCCTGTATGACTCCCTTTTCATCTTCCTCCCTTGTTCCTGCAACTGTTGCCTTATTTGTGTGAGATGGGAGTTGCTGTGGCACTGAGAGGAGATACTGAAGTTTGCAGATATCAAATAGCTGCTCTGGAGGATAGTTGCTTGCAAAAGCAATATTAAAAACCAGCGTTTTGGAAATATACCTGTCTTTGCAAGTGATCCCTTTTTGCCCATGTTTTTCACTCTGGCTTCATCTGTTCTTGATTTGTCTCCTTGTTTTGTGGGGAAATGTTTCTACTGTGATGTTTTTGACAGCAGATGACTTTTGAGAGCAGCTCAGCAGATTTGGACTTCAAAATGTAGCTACTGTTTGGGCTTGTAAATATTCAATACATTTGCAAATCATCTCAGAGAGGGAAGATCTCTTCCCTGTGAGCTGTTGCTATTATCTCCCTGTAAGAGACTCTTCTAAGATGCTTGGTGGCACTTCACTTTGACATTTCTGCATTTCTTGGCATTTGTAGGCACTTTGTCCTAGCACTGCTCAGACAGCAAGAGCTTGGGGCACCTTTCCAACAGGAGTCAGAGACCAGGGAACTCCACATCCTGAGAGCATGGAGAAGTGCTGCTTTCTAGAGGCAGATAGAACTGATGATCTCTTGGCTTGGTTGAATTACCTGTGTGTCATGAGAGGAGCTGCTGTAGTTTCAGGCTGCCATAAGGAGAGATATTTGGTGATGAAGGCAGGATCTCCTGCAGGTGATAAGTGGGGCTGTCTGTGGTCTAAAAATGCTTGGAATAATGTTTGTAACTGCAACGATCTGTAAGGGTAAAATCAGCACTTAGGAGCCAGTTGCAGCCAGTTCAGTACTTTAGCAGGTACCATCCTGGCCAGCACCTGTATTGTTCCAGCAGGCACCTGCCCTCCTGAATTCTCTGTTCAGATAACCCTCTGTGGGAAGTCAGTGCTGTGCCTCAGGGACTGCAAAGCTGATTGGCTTGATAAAGCACAGAGCAGTCTCTCAGCTGAGATACTGGGACAAGCTACATAGGGAATGTATTTCAGAAAAGCTTCTACTCAGCCTCTGAGACCTCCAGTTAACCTGTTGTCTGCCAAAAGGAGCTGGTTAGGGGGGAATTGGACAGAAGAAAGGCAGACTTTGTTGATGTTCTGTATTTCCTTAGACCATAGGAGTTGGCATCAGCTACTATTGATTTGCGAGTTCTTTCCCTGTGAATAAGAATGTTTGTTCTGTCTGGATAGTCTCTACAGGTCTTGTCTAAAATGCCTATGTTCTCTGAACTCTCGTCTTCCGCTGAGCTATCCCAGGAAACTTCCAGCACCCATTTGTGCTCCCTGAAGCTGGACTCCAGGTTTGAAATATGCTTATGTTAGTCTACCTTTCATTTAAAGGATTTGTGCTCCTGGGTAGTTATGAATCACAGGAATCCTGTTTTTGTGGGATTTCAGATCACTAATGTGGAATTGGCAATCCTGTACTGTTAGAACACCTAACAATGTCCTGTGTCTCCCCACAACAAATGTTTTTCCTCTTGCTCATATTGAGTGTGTGTGGAAGGGAAGGTTCCTTCTCTTCCTGCATGTGAATAAGGCTCCTTAGGTTGTTTGCCTTGAGCTAGTCCTGTTTTATTTCTATACACAGACAGGATATTTTGCTGCAGGATGTCTTTGTCATTGCTCCTGACTCTAGAGTTGGACAATCCAGACAAGTCAGGCTGGAGAATCTTGTCAAGGTGTTTCTGGGCAGCAGATGCTTCCCCATGAGAAGGCACTTTGCCTTCAGCCTGTCGGCAGCATTGTCTGCTCTGCCTGGGCATCTTATTCAAATGTTTCAGATGGAAAACACACCCTTTCATTTTTTCAGTTGAGAAGTTTTCAGTGGGGATGGTGAGTGACCCTGTCAGCTGCTTTAAAGGGATATCTCAGTGTGCAGTTACTGTTCTGTAGCCTTTAGAAAAGGAATTACAAGTTCACCTGACATTTGAAGATGGAGCATTTCCCTTCTGATGAGGACTGATGCCAAGAACTCGTGTTGAATCAGTCTTGTTCTCACACTTCAGTTACTTAATTCCTTTCTTAGAACACACTTACTGCTTCTACCCTGGCTCTAGTTGCTAAGTGATTTACCAAGAAACCTACTCTAACGCAGGTGCCTGTAACATTTTAACAGAGCAACACTAAGGGAAAAATAACCCAGAACTGGATTAGTTCTGATGGCAAGGCTAGGGGGTTAGTCTGGGGCCTTCTCCTTGCCTTGTGATTTCCTGTGCAGTGTTAATTTTGCAGTTTTGAATTATTAATTACTGTGAACCATTCCAATGGTAGCAACTTACCTTCCCATTTGTTTCTTTTTTTGCACTGTTTTTTGTTAGGAAATTATATAAGCTAATTCTATGGTGTATGTATGTAAATTGTATTTTTTTTTTAAATTTGTATGAATATATTTTTATTTGAACTATGGCACTTGGGAAATATTCATGTAGCTGTAACATGTCTGAGAGTAAAACGTTTGTGTGTCTCCTTCAGCACTTTCAAGGCCTTTTGTTGTTTCTGGTATTTATTTTTGCTGTTTATGATAATAAAACTAGTAGAACATGGCAACGTCCAAGAGTATTATTTGAGGTAGTTGAGTTGTTGCTATTTATGAGCTGTCTAGATCTAACAGTTTGTACAGAAGGTGCTCTTAGACTAAGCAGAGAGGAACGACTGTGATCCATTAGGTTGTGACAACTGTAGTTCCACATTCTCACAACAGCTATTTCGAAGGAGATAATTGCCATGCTTGATACGGAGCTAAATTGTGCACATTATGCTGCTTTTCTTACCTGAGAACTCACTTCTCTCCCAGTAAATTAATGAAAGAGGTTTAGACTACAGTGTGGCACCTCTTATTTTACAGTTGACTTCTCCAGGGTGTGAAAGATCTTAATTTCATCTTTAATGTTTATTTAGTTTTTTATTTAGTTTTATTTAATGTTTTTTTTAGTTTGTGGCTATCTTTCCTGCTTTGTCCTGCTGTCTGCCTTACAGAAAAGAATTTGTGGCGATTTTTGAGCTTTCATCACATGCTTACAGGCCAAAAATATAAGTACAATCTTTGAGCACTGTAGAAATATCTGACCCCAAAAGCTCATTGCCTTTCCATGTTTCTATGCATCAGGGGGCTGTGTTGTACAGGATGCATGTAGTAGCTCTCTGAGGCACTCTAATATAGAGCTAGCTAGCAGCTTGTCTGGCTCCTACCCTCTGGCTCTCCCTTGGTGGGTATGTAATGCCAGGGAAAGCCTGAGATAGGTAAAACCATCTCTTAGGAGGGAATGGCAGAAAATCTGATTTGAGGAGCTAAAGAAGTGCCACAGAGGTCTTAAATAAACAAGGAATAGGAAGGATACCCTAGCAGGGGTGGGAAGGAGTCATCAGGAGAAAGGATTGGGGGAACTCTGCTTCAGGTCTGTGCTGCCTTTGGTCGTAAATGCAGCAACAAAGGAGGGAATGGGAGAGGTTTATAGATCCATTGAATCCAACCATGTGTCATTGTCCCTGTAACGACACACTGGGGCTCTAGCAGAAAAAAATTAGTGGTGTTCAGTGAGATATTTTAATTTAATTTTTGCTTTTCTAGCAGGGCACAAGCTGCCTCTGTAGTGTGTATTCCCATACAGGCATGTGCATTCCCAGTTATGAATCATGCAGCATGCACTGGAAGGAACAGAGGATGGCTGCCTGGAGCTTTGGCTGTTGAAGGGGTGTAAGGAGAGACTGAAGCTGCTCTTCTTGTCCAGGGTGCTGAAGGGCTTTGCAGTGGCAGTGGGATACACTCAGTCTCCTCTCCATCCACTGTTCAAATTCAGTGTCTGAAAAGGCTCACTGGGAGCTGGGATGAGACATCAGTGAGCTCCACCGCTCACTGCTTGCTGTCTGGGAAGGGAGTGGAGTCAGTCGGTGAGGTTTGGACGTTGAGATCACAGTTTAAAAGTGAGTAGGATGTCTCTTTTTCCAGGCTGTTACAATTGCTGTATGGGCTATGTATGGTTTAACACATACCTTTCTGATCCTTTAAGCATTTTGGAGCAGAGACTGAAACCCATATATACCAGTTTCAGTAGAAAACAATAGTGTGTTGAAAACTCATGACTAACAGATAAGACATGACAACCTTTAGACCTTTGTTGACTTCCCCAGCAGCTCTTTAATGCCTATACTAGAAAACATCTCTCTGGGATGGCTGAATTAACGCACCAGTTTTATCTTTTTTTAATATTCTCCTGATTCCCAGCATAGCAGGCCTGACTCTAGCTGCCTTCCCATCACCCTCTGTTTTCATAAACTTCACCCCCTCCCTACTCTGCTTTTTATGTACAAGATTGTGCTGATTTTCCGAGAGAGCAGTCAGGAGATGGTAATAGAGGGGGAAAGTCTTACAGATCTTCCTTCCTTCCCCCATAAAAGTGTGGGACACACCAAGCAGATGTCAATCAGCAGAGGCCTTTGGGGGCCAAGATTCAGGGGAAGTAAGCAAGCTGGCTGTGGCCAGATTAGGATGTGAACTGGCACAGCTCCATGTCTCCCTGAGTAGTGGAGGGTATGTGCCCTGTACTTTACGTATGATTTCTTAGAGAAACCAAACAGTGCTGACAGCTCCTCTTGGCATTCTTGCCTGCCAACTTAGATTTCAGTGGAAGCATTTTGTTTAGTGGGAAGCTGGGTAGGGATTGTGCAGAGTCTGAGGGACAAAGAAATGATCAAATCTAATTTGCAAATATACCCCATGCCAAGCAGACCCCTGTTCCAAACAAGGTTCATGCTTTACAGAGCACATGGAGCACACTAGTGGAATTACTGTTTCAGAGTCCAAAGGAAAGCAAGCTGCTGAATTAAGCACAGCCAGTCATGGATACTGCTAGATGCTGTTAGGAAGTTAGAATGAAGACTGGCAGGGCAGGAAGTGGCAAATGTCATAATAGCTGTGTGGAGGGTGTTAGCCTGGTCCTTCTCCGGTCCCACTGGGATATTTCTTAATTTATATGATGGCTGTTCCCAAGATTGTTCCCTGCTCTCTCTGATCCAGCACTCACAGCAACAGTGGCAGCTTTTTTTCATCCTTGGGGATGATATTCTTTGCCTGTAGAGCTGATAAAGTGTTGAGTTTCTCCCATTCAGTTTTTCCCAGTGCTTACTCCTGAGTGCAGCACTATTCTGACCTGGCTGTGAGATTTCCCTGAGGGTGCTTTACAACTCAGAGTGTGTATGGTAGTAGCAGTAAAAATCCAGTCAGAGATGCTTTTTTCCTCCATTGTTTACCCCCAATTAGGTTCTTCCAGACTGCAGCGTTTATTAACATACTGTCTGCAAGCCAATACAGACTTGTTCCACCAGGAACTGGCTTGCTGCTAGTACTGGACAGACCTGACTTTAGGTGAGGCAGCATTGCCTCTTCTTGCAATTTTTAGCACATTCCACTGAACTAATCAGTGTTTTGTGCCTTGAGGGGCTGACAGGGAGGGACAATTTACAGCCTGTTCGAGTTGTGCTTGACTGGGTAGAATTCAGCTCCAGCAACAGCTATTGTTAGAGTACACTAATTGTTTTTACTTTCAGCAGCACAGGGGAAATCAGGCTGTTGTCCTTTGCTGATGTGGAGGGATCCACCGGCATATTCCCATCGTGCTGCAGTGAGTGTGTTTGGAAAGCCTTTTTAGAAGACAAAGCTTCATTGTCGCCACAAGGGCTCCCCAAAGTGTGACTTCACACCCCCATGATCTGTGAAATTGAGTAAATGTGAACTCACTGTAGCTTTCATTGTAGAGATGCCCCATGGATGCTGCTGGGAATCTTAACCTGGGAATTTATTCTTGTGTCGGGGAAACCTGTGTGGACACTATTCCACAAAGTATTTTATCTGTAGGTGATGCTGCTGGAAGGAGAGGATTTGTATCACACTGTCTGTGGTTTCCTGTTGGAGTGTAGCAAAATTATTCCCTCAGATTAGGCTTCTGCCCTTCTTCCCTAGGAAAGATTCACAAGGCCCAGTGTGGAGAGGAGCACACAGATCCCTCTTGGAGGCCATGTCAGCAGTGCAGGGAGTGACTGGGAGGGTGGCTTGTCAGAAATGTGATGTGTGACATGAGCCCTATTAAAGTGTTGCAGCGGCCTTAGCTGTGACTGGCCCTGTGCGCTTGAATTTACCCTTTCCCTGGAGCTCTTGTCCCTGAGAACTGCTGTCAGCAGCTCCGGAACACCTGCCTTCCAGTACCTTATCCTCACCAGGTAGTATTTCTGTGCCTATGTACATTTGCATAAGCAAATTCAGAATTGGACTGTTCCAGCTGAATCTATCCTGGTGCTGCCTTCTTAAGCCCTGAACAAGCTTCCTCAGGGTACTCAGGTACATGGGAATGAGACTGGGAATGCACTGAGATTCTGGGAATGAGACTCATGAGGTGCTCAAAATAACACAGTTCCTAGCAGTACTTGAAGTCAGTCACAGGACAGTTGTGTTGAGCTGGGCTGGATGCCATTGCTGGGGCTCACATGGGGATCTAAGCTCTTTGTTCCTTGGGATGCTGAACTGAATGTGGTTTTGGCAATATTACCTTATTTGGTGGGGTGCTAAAATATGTTTTGGGTCAAATTCAGCTAGGTGTGAAATCTAGCAACTAAGGTTGACTAAACCTTAATCAGATTTCCAGTGTTCCCAATAGCCATGTTAGAACAGCTTTGTGAGGGGCCATTCCTGGAAAGTAATAAATGTTCCGTACAAGCTGCTGAGTAGTTGAGTGATCCTACCTATCCCCTCATGAGAAATATCACCTTATATATATATATATATATATATATATATATTCAAACCCTTT
>VYXF01002653.1:317060-328805 GCA_013397295.1 Polioptila caerulea | reverse complement strand
TATTCAAACCCTTTGAGGATGAAGGAATCAGAATCTCAGCCATATGCAGAGTGAGACAAGACACAGTTAATGATGTATCTTTCTGTTGATGCTCGTAACCTTTATTTGGTCGCTGTGAGAAAGCATATACAATGAATTCCCTTTCCTCCCTCTGGTTATCTTGAACCTTGTAGAGTGCTATGATTTTATTTATTTATTTTCATGTAACTTTTGCTTACATGAGGCATGTGTCACAGTTCCCATGACTGAATTATCTAAACCAGCAAAAGGACTCTCTTATTACTGAAACCCTGTCTATAGGAGGACTCATGATGGTCTTTCAATGTTAAACAAGTTCTTTTTCCTACTAACTTGCTAGCATTTCTTACTGTAGAGGAAAAGCCTCTAGTCAAAAACTCATTTTCATTTTTACCAAGTTCATGCTTTCTCTGTCTCATGTAAGATCCAGGCTTGTGGGTACCAGAATATCAATAAAACTTAAGGTTTTGACTTTAGGCAAATCCAAGAAAATTTAATGCAACAACAAGAGAAAGGTCCAGCACAGATGTCTAATGTGTTAGTTTTATTTAAAGATGGCATGTCAGTGCTAGCGTAAGAAATGTTCTTTAAAAAACATCAAATAAATAAATAAATAAATAAATAAAAATAGGAATAACTTTCTGTTGAGGAGCTTAGAAAGCATCTGGCTTTCATCTTGGGAGGAAGGGGTACTGTAAAGCATTCTTCAGAGCTGGGGATAGGGAGGTTGATCCTAATTTCTCCGGGAACCTGCAAACCAAACATGAAATAAATGTAATTAGAATCTGTTTCTATCTTGGTATGTGTCACCATTGTCAGCAGTGCTTTTGAAAAACCAATACTAGCTTAAATACTATTGATACTAAATACTATATACTACTACTAAATACTATTGACTTAAATACAATTCCATTCTCAAACTGTGTCTTTTTAAAGACTTAAATGAGAAGCTTCTCCTTCCCTGTCCCATGGCACAGGCACTGTGCTATTCAGTGGAATGGCTTAGACAGGACTCACCGTTGCAACCCATCCCACTCAGGGAGCCGATCCGATCAATCCTCCTCCCAAAACAGCCAGAATCTCTCATCATCCTGGGCATCTGCAGCCCCCTCAGTCTCTTGAGGAAGGGGTCCCTGTAGGACAGAGGGTTGTTGGGTGCAAGCCTGGGTTCGGCCTTCTGGTTGTCACTGTCATCGACAAGTTCCGACAGGATCTCCTCCTGGATTTTGGGTTCTTGCAGGTCAGGACTGGTCTCCAGGGCTTCAATCATTGCAAACTTATCCTCCAGTCTCTCCAGCAGAGCCTATAAGATAAGGATTAAATTAATGAAATCTCTTGTTTTGTGGTAATTTGCTAGCTCTTCCAGTCAGTCTGTTCTGCATTCATCGATGGTCCTATAGCCCACCCTAGAGGCTGCTTGCTACTATGTGTATCTTACTGGCAAGGTTAGAAGATATCTTGGGAGAGAAGAAAATGCAAGGTGTGGGTTGCATTGGGAGATACCACTCTGGTGGTACACAGTCTGAGAGAACTTCTAGCCACATAGCCCACTCCCAGATTCGGAGAAGTTGCTGCTTTGTCACCCCTGGCTATTTCAATGGACATCACTTGGAAAAGTTCTTGGTGTTTTAACTAATCTCTACCCCAGGGATTACAGGGTTGCTACTCCTTCAAGTAACTGAAAATACCTGTATGGTAAATTCATGCCTGGTATGTGATTGCTTCCTGGGTACCATTCTTTTTGATTTGTAAAGCTTTGTGTAACTGGCGTCAGATAACCTCCTCTAGGCAGCTCAACCAATTAGAGGAAACTAATTTTCCATATCTAGAATATGAATAGAGAGGAATGAGCCTTACGGTTGGTTGCCTGACAGGGCCCACTCTTCCTGGCTGCTGGACACAGACCAGAGGCAGCTTTAGCTTTCATTGGCTTTATCAGCTCAGGGAGTTTGTTCTTAGGGCCTGAGAACAACTCTGAGAAGCTGGTCACTGGTACCAGCCCAAGAAAAGGTTTGAGCTTTCAGATCCCATCAGAGTCTAAAGCTTGCACTATGCTGTAATAATGGATTTTGTCTATTATTTGGTAAAAATTTTAGCTGGTAGTTTTACAGCTCTGGAAGCTTTTCTGGATGAGCCACACTAAATGATTATGTTAGTCCTCTATTAATATTTTTAAAAGTCTGTGTTTGGGTGCTCCACTTTACCTCCTCATCTCTCATCCATAGACAACCAGATCTCTCAAATTCGCAAAACTAGAGCCATATGGCTGGCCTATGGAGCAGGGATAGACATAGACAGGAGGATAGACAGGACCTCACCTCAAAGTTTTCTATTTCTTTTTATGGAGCTACTCTGATGATTTTTTCCTTCACTGAAACTTTGTTCTCAGGAGGATGTATCTTTAAAAGATAAAGAACTGAAACGCCAAAGCAGACATCCTACAACATCACAATTTGGTTCCCACTACTGCCCAGGAGCTCAGGTGAGCCCAGCATGGGAGGATATTGCCGTACAGTGCTTCTTTGAACCCCTTTGAAGAGCTGAGGCTTTGTCCCCTGGCATGTGACAGCTGATGAGGTTATTGTGGTCCAATCATGCAAAAGGAAGGCAAAGCACCACCTTCACACTCTGCTAAGCACCCCAAAAGTTTAACCTTGCAAAATGAGAGTCCTCACCTCCATGCTGGCCAGTTCTTTGGCAGGGCTGAGGCTGTAGATAGGGTTGGCTCTGTTGGACTGGAGCTGGATGAGCAGCAGCAAGAGGAAGCCATAGAAAAATGAGCCTTTAATGTCCATGGCACTGCCTTTGTTGAGAATAGGGAACTTCAAGCTGTTTCTTCTTAGATGTCCCTTCAAGTCTCTCTCTTCCTTGTCCTGTTGTCTCTCTTCTGAAGCTTGTCTTTTATACTCTTTGGGTGATCCCTGCTTCCTAAGTTATCAGTGGGTTTATCTTGGGCACATTCCAGTCCCACTGCCGGCATGCAGCTCTGTCAAGGGAAGATTCCCTTTATTAGCTGTCATTAGGCAGCAGCTGCTATTGCTGAGGAATGTATGTCACAAGTCAGTGATTTCATGTCACTCCCCCTCCTCTTGATACCAGGCGCTGTGATTACATAGTCCAGTTGGAAATTCTTAGCAATTCTCTTTCAAAAGACCCCTGTGGTCAGATTTACAGAGATGGGAAACAATCCCAAAACTGCTCTAAACTTTGCTCAGTTAGAAGATTTATATAAGGAAATTGCCTTTTACAGGGGAAACAACAGGTTTTCAGATGCGTATTTGGTGAAGAGTCAAGAATGAAGATACATCGGCTTTTAGGACACCTAAAGTATTGTGCATGCTTTCCTTCTATATATGGAATATGCATGACCACTGCATACCATGAAGTGTGCTGAAAATCCCAGATTTGGGCCACTTCTCTTTTCCCATTGCTGCTGAGGTGATATCACCACTGAGACTTTATATTTGTGTGTTACCAACAAGAGCAACGCCTCGATCTGCACCTCAGTGCAGACTGACTGTGGGGAGAGCGAGTGCCTCCAGCCCTCCGTGACAACCGGCTTCGGCACCACTGAAAAACGCTAGTGTTTATTAACAGCCAGACGTTTAAATAATGGAATTTCTTTAAGCGTTGATGGTAAGGCTTGACTCTGCATCAATAAAATTTAAAGAACAGGCAGCCAGATTCAGCAATAATCTTTTACTGTCATACAAGAAAGAAACTTGTTCCATGAGAACTTGAATAGATGGCTCTTGGTGTTATTCAGAAAGGTATCAGAATCTGTCCCAAAGAAAGAATGGATGTGTTTCTGTATATGTGTGTTTTGTGAGGAGTTAAAACAAAATCTTAATTTAATATATTAAAACAAAAAAGTATTTATTTCTTTAAGAGCTGAATGTCTTAAAATTAGCTAGAAACTGCCTATTTTTAAATGATAAATTACAGAAGCACAGAAATGCTTCACATTTCTCTTCCATTGGTGTCTTTGTGCATATAGTATAATGAAAAAATAATCTTTTTACAGAAATGCGAAAGAGTTCTAAATCATGAGGCGATGGCTTTTTTGCATTTGCCCAATGTTTATTGTTATTTTAAATTGAAACAACAAATGTATGAGTAAGTTGAATGTAAGTTTAGTAATAATTTGTTGACTTTTCATATGAACATAGATCTTGAAAGAATGTCCTGAATACACTTTCAAAATAATAATAGAATGATAAAGTATTTCCCATGTCTTAAATGTCTTAACATGGTGTTTATGTGCAAACACGTGCACATACTGTTCACATGATCAGATACCAAAATTATACTAGAAAGGACATTCTCAAGGTTGTGAAGTCACACTCAAATGCTACTTTTTCCTAATATAGCCCAAAGTCAGCCCAACCCTGTGTATGTTCTGATGAGGTCCTTTATTAAAGGAGCTCACTCCGTTTTTCCTCAACTCTTTATTTTACAGAGCATGGAGGCAATACTCGTTTTTTGTACTATTGTGTGTTCCAACACTTTCTTATTTTGTGCTTTTAAAAAAGAACTAATATCCTAATAGCTTCTTTTTTTTTGTAATTTACACTCTATGCTGCAGTGTCTGTACAATTCATTAGTTATTTACAAGTATTCTCTTCCTGCTGCTCTTGGTATGTGTATGTTTGTGCCAAGGTGTTACTTTACTTTGTAAACTACAAAAGTGGGAGAAAAGAAACCAGAATTATTCATTAATTTTGAGTGTCCAATTTAAGATAATTAGAATCTGTTATTGTTGTATTTCTTGTTTCTTTCCTTTCACCCACCCCCCCGCACACTAAGTATTCTCTAGTGCTCTCTCTGTAAAAAAACATTTCATAGCTTGCTCTGAGTTTTCCTTTGTGTCTGGTTTTTTCTGTTGCTGTTGTTTTTGGTTTTTTGTGCAGCAGCTCCTGGGGCACAAACTCAGCAGCCAGAAATTGAGGGACACAATATTAATCTCAGATGTGAAATATTTTGCTTTGAGTGAAACAATCTCATTTTCCAGGATTTTAGTCATTAAGTTGGACTCCAAGATAGTTCTTTCTTTACTTTGTTCCTTTTCATCTTCTGTGTTCCATGGCAGATAAATGAGATGCAGCAGCATGACTTCAATCTTGACAATACTTTTCTAAGACAGGAAGCTTTTGTGCTGTATTCTATGTGCAGTGTAGTGAAGTGTAGAGATGGGATAAAATGGCTGCCTGTCACAGTAGCAGTTGTATTTTCATAGCCAAATTCTATCCATCTTGGTTATCCATCTTGCAGTTCTGCCAAAGCAAATGGAGTGTGAAATGTCAGAACTCAGATCATCATTGTTAAAGCTATAAAAGTCACCTGTTTATCTCAGTGTTATCACTCTGGTAAATTAATATGAACTTTAGGCTTTCTAGCCCACCAGTGGAGAGTCAAGATCTAGGCATCGCCCATGCTCAGCTAGACATCTCCCTAGTAAAATGTCTGCTTTAACAGGGCAGCAGGTTCTTCTAAAAAGCTAACTGTGACTGGTTTTAGGGTTGGGAATCTGGCACATTTCCCCCACGTCCCAGGGTATGGGATGGGAGGTGTGGTGACATGAGCCTCCATTAGAGCAGCTCTGGTTGCTCAGATCAGAGAGGGAGAGCACCAAGGGTGCTACTGGCAGCCCATATGTGGATCCTGTGATGAGGAGGATGGACAGAGCTCAGCTGAGGTGACATTGCCCCTTCCCCAGCAAGATGATTCCATGTCCTTGTTTCTCAGCCCTGTAAGGCTACGGACTGTAAACCTGGGGGCTGGCGCCATGTGGCTTCCATCTGCTGATGGATAGACCTGCCCTAAGTGCTGCCCTGACCTGCTGCACATCCTTCTGGTGGTGTTCATTCTCCCACTGCCATTCTGCACTGAAGAGTGTGAGCTGTTTGTACAGAGCCCCCTGTTCTGAGGAAGAGGCTGGATTTGGATTCCTGTCATCTTCCAATGACAAAACCTTTGACAAAACTGTCCCACATGCCACCCAGGCTCTCTTTCCCTGCACGTTAGTTCGATTGAGAAGGAAATGAAGAGATGAGGCCATCAGACAAGAATCAAAACAGAAATGTAAAAATGTCTGGAATGGCCATCCTGCCATTATTAAGTGGTGCCTCACTTTTTCCGAGGGGGGAAATTAATTTTCATCCTAAACACGGATTGTTTCTTCCAATGATCGTGATGTATAATCTCTGTGTTGCGGCTGCCTCTTCCTTTGCTGGACCCTCCAGGCTCAGTGCAGGCTGCAGGAAGCCCCGGGCTGGTGAGGGTAGCCCGGCGGGGCCGGCGCTCGGCATGCGGGGCGATTGGAGTCTGTCCCGGGTGCTGAAGCACTCGCGGCCCTTTGCCTGCAGCGGCAGCCCCTGCCAGGTATAGTTTTAAAGCGATGGAGCCCTACCCTAGACAAGTGCCCACCTCCGGGGAGGATTCCCTGGTAGCAGCAGTGAAGCCATCGGGAAAGGCATGCTGGCTCAATGCCACGGTCCCAGAGCTGGCATCGGTGCCTGGCAGTGACACTTCAGTACAGCGTGGAGGGTCGCTGACACAGTCCTGGAAGGATGCAACCACCATCCTTCCAGCTGCTGCGACCCTTCAGTAAAAGGCTTTCCAGGACGAGTGGGATGTTCTGGCCGGGGTCAGGACGGAGCCCTTAGAGCAGAGGGAGAGGAGCGCTCTGGAGGGGATTTCTGTATCCTCTGACCATTTGCTAAACCATGACCGAAAAAAAAAAAAAAAACAAAACACTCAAAAAAGGCAATGCAGGCTTGGTAAAAAGTTTATTGCTCCATATCCCCCGCCACGGCTGGTCCGAGGGCAGCCTGGTGGTATGGCTGCTGAACGCCGACCTAGAGACTGAGGAAGCCCTTGGGAGCCGATCCTGGCTTCAGCTTCTCCATCTGCTCCAGAAATCTGTGAAAAGAGCGCAGAGAGCTGTGGGGGAAGCCGCTCCGAGGCTTTCAGTCGGGGACAGCGGCAGCTCCCGGCGGCTGCCCCGGCCTGCCCCGTTCCGCCCCGGCACCGACGGGCCCTCCTGCTGGTCGCATCTCAGCCCCGTCTGCGCGCCGGCCCTCTCCATCCTCGTCCCAAAGCAGCAGGAGAAGTGTCTCCGTCTGAGGGAGGACAGGAGGCTCCTCCACTGGCTCTGTCCCTCCGCTGGCTGGGGAGGTCTGGGGCCAGGACCGGAGGCCCCTCCTGGCCGCTCTCCGCCCCCGGGAGCTCCCATTCGGAGCTGCTGTCCTCAGCCCCGGCCACCGGTTCGTCTCCCAGGCTTGGTTCCCCTCCCTCTTCCCGGAGCTGCCGCAGCGACTGAAGGAGATCCTGGAGAGGAAAGGAGAGGAGGGATAGAGAGCGCCGCTCCTGTCACTTTGCTCCGGCAGGACGAGTACGAGAGGCTGCCCTGGGAGCCCCGGCCCTGGTACCTGCAGGGACCGCACCTCCGCACTGCGCTGCTCGCCGGCTGCCTGCGCTTCTCCCCACGGCATAACGAGCAGCAGCAGGGAGGCCCTGCAGCAGAGAGCCGGGAGCTGCATCCTATCCCTATCCCTATCCCTATCCCTATCCCTATCCCTATCCCTATCCCTATCCCTATCCCCATCCTCATCCCCATCCCTGTTCATCTATTTCCCTTTCCCTACCCCTATGGTCATCTCAATACTGTATTGCTTCTTTGCCCATGGATGTCTCTCTTTATATCTCGAGCTCAGCTGCCTCCTGCCAGGTCCCTGCAGCTGAAGTGCTGCACTATACCCTCTGGCTTCGATGAGGGAACTGATGGCAACTGCCCCCACAGGTCACCCCTTCAGGAGCTGGGGGTCTTCTGAGTGCAGCAACTGCTCCAGAGGGAGAGAACTGCCCTTAGTCATCTCCCCTACTGGCAGCACCCATTTTTTCCAGTGATTTCCTCTCCCTTCCCTCTCCATTACTATTTGGAAGGAGTTGATGCAGTGAAGGAACCTTGCACTTTCAGCCTGTTTGCTCTGCCTCAGACACACAGGAGCTGAGAATGGGGTCTATTTCCCCTCCAAGGGGCTGAGGGATGGATCACTTCTCCATGCAGGAGGCAGTGGGAGGAATTGAAAATGTGCATCTGTCTGCAGCAGCTCTTGGGACAACAGCTTTTTCTTCTCAATACACAAATTTCTGTACTATGTGAGTAGACCATGTCCTGAGACTTGAGTTTAGGAGATTTTCCTTCTTTGAAAGTTCCTCTGATGATGGTTCTCTGGCATTGTCACCAAACTCTTCCTTACTATTCTAACTCTTTCCTCTGTAAGAGGCAGAACAGCAGACAGGGTCCTTGCATTCACCACATGGGTAATATTAAAGCAATTCCACTAAGTCTCTGCCTTCTGCCCTCTTCATTTGCTTAGAATGGAAGCAAACCAGCAATATCAACTGGTGCAGGACACTGATTTTTGCATCCAGCTGTTTTAACAGCAAGTGGGTTTTTTAAAGCAACACAGCAAAAACCTGGCAGAGAAAGGAGATATGTGTTTTGAAAGCACAGTACCTGAATGAAGAAAGACCATGTCAGGTGAGAGGGTTATTGTTGATAGAGAATGGAAGCAGATCTGGGTGAGGATGTGCATTATCCTCAGTTTTGTGTGTACTGAAGACAGGAGTGGAAAGCGATAAAGCAGTGAGACTGAACAAGATTTGTGTGATGATCAAGAGGAATAAATACAACTGTGCTTCTATTAATAAGCTAGCCAGAAGTGAGTCCTGGATGAGGCCATATCTTGATTGCTGCCTAACATCACTTAAAATCAGGTACACCAAAAACACACATATTTGAGAATGATATCTGTATGTTTTTTTTCATGTAGAAGTACTTTTATTGGAGGCTTTTCTCCTCAGCAGCTTCTGTTAGTCTGGTCTCAAAATTAATGCACGGCTTCTTAGCAAAGATGGAAATGGCACAGCTGGAGATGAGCTTCCCTCATCTGACTGGCAACCTCACTTCAAAGCTTAGCTTTGATTATTTACATGCTAATAGAACTCAACAAATTACCTAAAGCGCAAACACACCTGGCTTCAGTCTTAGGGATCTAATTATAGAGCCTTTTATGTGAAATAAAAGTTGTTTCTTGTTCTTTCTTTGAGAAGAGTGCCTTTTTAAAATGTTCCCACAAAATGCCGGATGAAGGGATGGCACATTACCAGCTCATCTCTGTAATTGCAACTCTTACCTGTTTCTTATTCATCTTCTGTAGGATTCTGTTTGCAAGTGCTCACAGCTCAGACTTCAACCTACTCTGACCTCTGTTATTTTTCTGCAAATAAACTTCAGTAGTGCTTCTCCTTCACTGGGTTTTCAGTGAAATTTCAACATTTAGAAGCCTTTATGTCTGTGAGAACATCCCTGCTCTAGAGTTACTGGGAGCTGGGAACAAGCTTTAGACTCAGGATTGTTAGAAAGGAGGCTGTAAACTTCCCCTTAGCACCAGCTGTCAGGAAATACTGCCTCTACATTGTTTGACACCCTGATGTCCCATGGGGCTGTGTGAATTAACCTTTCCACCTCATGGGCATCACCTGGGCCAGCCCTGGGGTGGCATACCTGAAGAGGGACTCTAAGAAAGCTGGATGCTTTCTGTTAAGTTCCCCCAAGTAAGCAGATCTGCTTCTTCTTAGCCTAAATATATAGTTGGTTTAAAGCCATTTATAGACTAGCTATTAGTATGGAATTATGCTGGAAGATGAAAAAATATCACAGTTTTCATTCTGGACTTTAATTATTTATTTGATTGGTAGAAATCTTAATTTTCTTGTGTTTTTTTCTTAGGAATGGCAATTAATTCAGAGTGTAATAAATTCATTATGGACTAATCCATCACTGTAGACCTTGTACTCAGGGCTGTCTATGTATATGGCAACAAATACCTGTTCAGCATATTTTCACACTTAATAAAGTTAACTTAAACAGATTAACTGCCAAACATTAGACCTGACCAAAAATGTTAAACAAAGAAGCCTTCAGGATATGGTTTTCAATTCTCTTCTCAGTGGTTTAAAATATCTGGATCTTCCAATGGAAGAGGAGGATGCTTTTGAATTTCCTTCAAAGAAAGGTAGTATTGTTTTGGGGTTGGGTTTGTTTTTGGGTTTTTTTTTGATTGGTCGGGGGAGTTCTGTTTCTTTTTCTTTTTTTTCTTCTTTTTTTAATAAGATGAGTTATACTACTAAGAAAAATTTGTTTTCCTCTGTCAGTCACAGATCTAAATGCAGAATCACTGCTTTCTAGTGATGTCTGCTAAGAGAGCTGCCCTTTGTTCAAATTGTGGGTAAGAGACTTGGGGCTTTGTGTCCTGGTTTCTGTTTACCAAGTAGCAGCCCTCTGATATGCTCCTCAGTTCTAGCATCTAACTGCGAACTAAGGGTCTGTTTCAGGAGCAAAATATGAATAAATCACACAGCAAACATCGAAGCAAATTCATTACTTTATGGAAAACAATTTATTACCTGTGACATAATAAGACTTGTTTATTTACACATTCAGTAGACAAAGAGTACAAATGTAGTTTTCTGTAATTAATTTTCAGATAGACTTTCACAAATAACTACTCTGATACAAACAGGCAGTACAGCAAATGTGTATTCTGTTGGCCAAGTATATCAGGGGAGAGGTGGGTGCATTTGCTCAGTACATCATGTAGTAGGCAAGGGGTGCTTTGAAAGCCCAAAGTCAGTCCTGTCAATAAAGAAGATGAATAAGTAATAGAAAGAGAAGTGTACAGAATTTCACACATGGAAATTAACTCTTTTCTTACTGTTCTAGCGGCAGATTTAGCTCCACTCTTCTGCTTAGAGTTTGTTTGGGCTGAAACAAGTATCACTGGGGAGCTGGTGAAAAACCTCTCTGATCTTCTATGACAAGATTAAATGCTTACAGTTAACTTGGAGGAAGGAGGGAAAGCAAATAAAGCAGAGGTGTGACATTCACAGGTTTTAAGTCTACATCTGATGACAGTGAATTCTGAGGAAGATAAAATAATAAAATGTGTTTGTGACAGGAGGGTGAAACTTACTTTAAGGCACCATTTCCTTGAAGCTGAATTAACTCTGCTCTTTTGCATATTTCTGCAAGTTATACATGAATACATAGACCAGCAGCCTCTGGCTTTCTCTTACCATAGCAGAGTCAGCAAGTCAGCATCCTAGACCACTCAGTGACCCAATTCTGTCTAGTCTGACACCAAAACAGCCCCTGGAGAGGCCCTTTTTGCTTCTGCCTTGATATCTACGGGATAAAATCAGGAGGTCACTGAAGAATCTCCAGATCGCTCTGTCGCCCATGGAAATGCTCTTAGGCTGGTCCCCGGCATTTTGGATCCACTGGAATTCAGTGTCTTGCTGATCAAAGACACCTGCTGGGATCAGGTCATCTTGCTCATTGTCCCTCTCTTCTGAAACTGGGGGATGCTCCAGGTCCTCATCTAACAGACTCTGAAAAAATGGAAGAGTAGAAGGTGGAAAGGGAAGAGAGGAGAAGGAGGGGTTTTGGGAACTCTCATTATTTCCATAAGAGCCATACTCAGTGTTAAGTTTGAGAACATATTTCTGAGCTGCCAGACTGCCAGTTAAGTCTTTCCTGGAACTGGGCACATGAGATAAATTTTGAAAAATTTGAAAAAGGTCTGATAAAGTGTGAATAAGGAACAAAAAAAAAAAAAAAAAAAAAAAATTTATTTTCAAAAAAAATAAAGACGTGGGAGG
>VYXF01002653.1:279733-317021 GCA_013397295.1 Polioptila caerulea | reverse complement strand
AAAAAAAAAAAAAAAGTTGATATCTAAGAGAATTAATGCAGTGGAAGGAGACATGCTGAAATTGGTTCTGAAGGATTATGCTATACATTTCCTTGCACACTAGGAGGATACCTCATATGTGGCAATGCCAGCTCCCTAGTGCAGTAACTGAAATGGTTTTTTCTTAATGACTTGAAATTCCTGCACAAACAAATACACATTGGTACACATACATACTTTCTCTTTTTCTTTCATTCTACACCTGTTAGTCACAAGCAGGGGTTGCATTGCTGCACAACTGAGCTGAGGAGATCCTGCAGTTACAACCTCTTAATTCCTTTTTCAGCTAAAACCAGGGGCTTCAGGGAGGAGCATACCGGTGACTGCTCTAGGGCTTTAGATCACAGTCCTTCCAGAACCATTTCTTTTACTCCAAAAGCTTATTGCTACACTCAGTCACAGGATGACCCTACATGTACAATCCCCTAACTGAACCCACAGGAAAAAAAAACCCAAAACATTTTCCTTTTAATTGCCTCATGTGATTAGAAATTTAAATCCAGTGATCAACGACTTTAGTTTCCTCTGTTTAACAACTCTGTGTCTGCCCATATCAGCATTCCTGCTGTCATGATGTCTCTTTAAGATGGGGGTTGGAAGAAACAGAGCTCATCTGATGTGTCTAATTGCTACAGAAGCATCAGCTTCTTTCAGCTCTGTTGAGCAGCCCATCACTTACCTGTAAGCTGGAAATGGATCTGGCCCCTGCCTGGTTTTGACTGACAATAAGCAGCAGAAGGAATCCAGGGTAAAAAAGAAGTTTCAGATTCATACTTGGTGTCTCTGATTCCTCTTCCCTTCAGTCTCTCCAGTTCAGTGTTGCTCTGTGTCTCCAGCTATCAGCATTTATATCTTCCTCCAACTCCTCCCAAATCTACTTTTTGAGTTCTGCTAGTGCAAGGATTGGTTTGAGGTTTTAATCTGTTTTCATCCACCCAGAAGGAGGAGGAGGAAGAGGAGGGAAGAAATAGTTCTCTTTTTACTGGTGGTGAATTAAAGCAGCATTTTCCACTCAGCCAGTGCAGCATCATTCTGCTGTCTTGGTGCCACTGACATACATGAGTGAGCACAGCTCAGTGTTCCTTGGGCTGACTGTTAAACCTTTCTTTTTCATCTAGAGAAAAATAATTGTGAGAGAACTATAAAGTGAGAAAGGAAGTGAAATGGTACCCACGAACATTCACTTGGCTCATTTGTCACTGTGAAGCACCACACCAGAGAGACAGGCTAAGAAAACGTGCTGTGTAGGAACTGAGTGTTATTACATAATAATGATGTCATAACATAATAATATAACTTATTAATATGATGTTATTGACTTAAGAGATGAAAGAGTGTCGAGAAGATGGGAAAAACCAAGTATTGCAAATATGACAAGTTGCAGTATTTGTTGACCTGAATCACAGTGAGTGGCCAAAACAAGGCTGACACGCACAGACAGCTTCTACAAGGCTTAAGTTTAGGAAGAAATTCCTCTTTCCCTGGATCCAGTTTAAAATAGTTCCTTTATGTGATCTTTCTCAGTCTATTGTGCACAATTTGTATTAAATCTACATTTAGTCTGAAAGGAAGAACAGGCTTGAAAATTTGCTTCACTGAAAAATTGAAATGCAACAATACTTCTTGCCCTTTCACAGCATTTTTGCACACATGTGATGCTCAGAGTTAAAGGCCATCAAGCTTAATCTACACAGAGGAGATGGAAATTAAGGACCATCTGGCATTTTTCATCTGATATTTGAGTTACTGAAAGCTTGCAAACCAGTTTTCTGTATCAACTTGTTGGTGGTCCTGGAAGCTTGGAAAAAATAATTCTGTGATGTGCCAGCAGGTTTAATGTTTTCAATTGTTTTTTAATGTGCAGATCAGTTTGAGGCATAATTTTAAGTGTCTCTAGAAATGGGTGTTGTAAAGAGACAGCTTAAAAACATCCCTCTGTGACAGAAAGGGAAGTCTGATGTTATCATATTGTTGGTATTTTTTTGTTGTTGATGTTGGTGAAAACCACATTTGATATGAATCTTATTAGTAAATGAAACCATCATCTGAAAGGTTTGAGATGAGTACTTCTCAGTGTAACACAGTAAGAAAATGTCAGGGCAGTTTCAGTTTCTGCAAAAACCCAGGATTGTTTTGTTGCTTTGATTGGTTTGCCACAGGTCTGCATAATGTGGATAATAAATCTTCTGGACCTCAAGATCTCTGAGTTGTTTGGGGTTCTGCTAAATTGTCTCTCTGGTTACTGTTGGACATTCATATGTTAGTACAGTCCTCCTCTATGACTATGTCGGTAAAAGAATAATTAAGGCTGGACAATATTTCTAGAGGTCTGTGGTGCAATCTTGTGCTAAAGCAGAGCCAACTAAGATGAAATTTCTCAATGTCTTGTCAAGTTGAATTTTGAAAACCTTCAAGAAACAATGATTTACTAATATCTACCTGGAATTTTTCCCATTGCCATTTGTGTCATTGCCTCTTATCCTAATGCATTGCAGCTGGATGCTGTCCATAAACACAATGAAATGATGTTCCATCTCCCCGAACAAGGACATTCCATGTGATTACATTTCAGACAATGCTGCATAACCCAGACAGCAAGAGCAGCTTCAGTCCAGGTAACCTACAGCTTGGTTCAAAAGAGATTTGGTGCAGTGGCAAGTAGTTAGAAACAGAAAGCCACCCAGCAAATGTCTCTGCTTTACATTCCAGATCTTCTCAGGGCTCAGACAAGCATCAAACTCTCAGTGTCTAAATATTCACAGAGATTTACCATTGAGGTGGTGCAGCTAAGACAGAGACTTCAGCACAAACAGCAGCCTATAAGAAGGCAGGAACCCCTGAGGACAGTAGAAAATATTTTGGAGGTAGGATATGGCTTTGTGTCCCTTTCTGAAGTGTTCCTTTGCATAGCAGGTCCTTCATACAGGGTGAAAGGAAGTATCAAGAAGGCAGCAGGTTAATATGCGTTGCTCGTCTCCAAAAACAAATTGCTTCCCAGCTTCCTGAGATATTTCTCCTGTATCATAGAAATCTGATTAAAGAGCAGGATTAGGGCAAACTATTCCTCTGGGGATATATACCTGCCTCATCCTGTGAGGAAGCTGAGCTCTGAAGTTGATAGCACAGCAGCTACGCTTTGGTAAGGTATTATTAGAGCACTGCTGCTGTAACTCATCTTCCTGCTTCCTAGCTCAGTGACCTCTTTAGCCTCCCTCTCCTTCCCAGCTGCTCAGGCCAACATTCCCTGGCTGGCTGAAAGGGCAATGACGTTTCTGCAGCAATTTCATCACAGTGGGATCGCTGAGTCTGTGAGGGAAGCTGGCACCAAGGGCCCCTCACTGAGACATTAACATTTAGCTGTAATCTCCAAGTATTTGCCAGGTGCCCCCCTCCCATGTCGTCCCCTGACTGGGCTAGAACTTGACTGTGCAGGCTCAGTGCACAGCATTACCATGAGCCTGGACTGGCCTGTCATTGCCCAGCTGCAGGAGCTCTTTGCTCTTCTGGTACTTCCCTGCCTTCCCCTTCAGTGATGTGCTGACAGCAGGGCCCAGCTGCAGGAGAGGACACTGGGGTCTGCAGCAGCAGTAGTTCTCCATCCTGAGGAGGGACTGAGCACAGAGACTGAGCTCATCCACCTGGAGTACAGCTGGCATGTATTGGCTGCACCTGCTCCAGCACAATTCAGAGGAGAGTTTGGTCCCTGCCTTAGGGATGGCTGGGACTGGGAGGAACTGGGATCTTCTGGTGTCTGAGATAGCCAGTCCATGGGGAATAAAGCCTTCACCATCAGGTAACTTGGAAGGAACTTCCCTTGTGGGCTAGTCATTCCATAGGGTCACTGCATACTGTCCGGTCTCCTCTTCCTGTCCCACAGCACCTTCTAGGTGGCACTAAAGGCCAGTAGGGATGGAATCAGCGCTGGCACTACTATGCTCTGGGGTCCAAGGATGTATTTGGCTTGATCTGTTCTGTGCTCACTAATTAATGTTCACTGATCTCTTTGAATGGATGAAGAGGGGATGTTTTCCTCTCTAGCCCTTTGACAAAAGAAGGGGCCAAGGCCTCCTGAGGACAAGGAAGGCAGCAGGCTGACATTTATTAGCAGGTTGTAGGCAGTTCTGGAGCATTAGGTTTTGATCTCAAGATTAGGTTTGTTAGGCATATTTATCACATTCCTCTGATACTAACGAAGGCAACTGGGAAGCTGCAGTGATGAAGGGCCTTATATGGATCCTCAAACAAACAGGAAACAAGCTGAGGAATTCAGAGCAATGGCACAAGAGCCTGGTGAGAGGCAGAAGCCTAAGGAAGTACTCATGATCCACAAATCCTCACCTGAAACTTCTTTTTTGGCTAAGATTAATCTCTAACAAAATGAACACCATCTGTTCATCTTGTTTTGGAAAGGTGGGAATGTCTACATAGACAATAGACAACAGATATTCACACTTCAGCTAAAACACACATTAGCTGTTGTTCTAAGCCATGTAGCTCTTTTTAGTCCTGCGGCAGCCATTCTTGCTTCCCCATACATGATCTTTAAGTTGGGCCTCAGAAATTCATAGGCTGATCTTGCACTAAACTGCTCATAATTCAAAGTTTTCATTCTCTGTGTTTTATGAGACACCTTTGGTGTTTGAACTGAGGTCTACATGTTATTGCCTTTCTGTAGAAAGTCTGGACTTGCAGTGGGAGCAGCTGAACATGGGAAAGTTGTGGTGTTGGTCTGCACTTCCTAATTTCTGACAGGAGAGAGAAAGAGAACCCTTTGAGGGCAGCATACACATGACATATCACCAGCTGTTTTGAGCTGGGTCATTTACCCAGCCCAACTAGAAGGTCCCTCCTGTGAGATCCCATCTGGGCTCTTCATTTGGTTATTAAGGTGTCTGGTGACCTCTCCTGGTGAGTGGATTACGTGCCTCAAGTTAGAGAGCAACTTCTCCTAAAAACAGAGAAAATAGACGCTGAGAGGTTTCAATAAAATGATTACTTCATAATCCAAAACATGGTGCATGCACTACAACAAGGTTCTGTGTCTCTTTTTCAGTGTTTAGCCATGGAAGTGTGCGTGAGTGGTTGTGTCTTGGGAAGGCCCTTGGTATGTGTGTGCTGATATTTAAAAGTTTGGGTGTCACATGGATGGTTGAGTTTGGTTCAACACTAGATATGTTGATCTGGACTCTCATAATGTATTTTGCAGAATGTAAGTTTGTGTAAGAAGAGATGGGTGTAGGGGGGTTATTTCTTAAGCATTTTGTCTGGGATAACAGTTGCCAGATTTTTCTTTGCAACTCAGCTTATCCTGGAATAGCTGGGAACAGTGTCACCAGTGCCCATTGATCAAGTTTTTCTTGCCAAGCAGTCAAATCAAGGAGCAAGAGGTCACACTATCCCATTGTGCTATTTATTGCTGCATGCCGTTTGTCAGTGTGCAACATGCAGGAGGTGAAGCCATTTCTGGAAATGGCTAAACAGTTACAGGAATGAAATGGCACCTGTCCTAGAAGTTGCAGTGGTTGTTTACTTCCCTTCTCCCTCCCCTAACAGATTGGTGATGAACCTAAAAATAGCCTAACTAACTAAAAATGTGATCATTACATAAAGCCTGTCCTCCACAAAACCCTCAGCAGATTTTGTTCAGCCTGTGAGAGTGGCACTGTACATAAACTCAATTTTGTAGTCCTGGAGCAGGATCCTAATTGTCCGTTAGTTTTGACAAAACTCAGATTCGTGACTGTGCCTGACTAGAGATTGGTGTAGGTTAGTCCCTGTGTTTTGAGAACAGGAAGGTAAACTTCCCTAATTTTTGTCTGGGATTCATGCGTGTATTCTTCTTCTTCCTGCTAACATTTACGGTCCTTTTCATCAATGCTTCTCATCAGTTCAGATACAACTGCATGCTTGCATGTACCCACTCTTGCATATTAGAGTGATTAGAAGGCAAGTCCATGTCGAGCATTGCAAGCAGTTGGTTGTGCCAGGATGGCCATCCTGGAATTCTGCAGTGGATACACATTAGACTGCATGTGAACAGAGGGCCCCTTCTTGCCTTGGATGGGTGAGTGGCAGTGGGAAAGATGCAGCTTCATCCAGAGCTTAGAAAAGCCACCCACTTTCTCTCAGGACCTCAGTGTGGCTGTGGTGGCTCTTATCACCCACTGTTCTTGATTTGACAACCCTTCTTTGTTTTCCCAGAAAATACTCACTGTGATTGCCAAGCTTCTGGAAATATCTGGAGCATTTTGTGGTGGAGGGTGGCATGGCTGTGGGCCAGAGGGACAGGATATTTTAGCTGTTACTTCTCAGCACAGCGTGACTGGCAAACAGCCTTTCAAAAACTAACACTCCTAAAGCTGTGATAAGGTGCTCAGGCTACGGGGCTGGAGGCTGTGTTCATGCTTGAGATAAAGTCCACTGTCAGCACCACATTCACACCTCCCCTGTCACATCAGGCAGCCCATGGTCCTGCCATTCCCACCAGTCACTTGCTGCAAAGCCTCAGCAGTGGGGGATCAGACCCTGTGCTGCTGTCCCCAGCGGATCCATGGCTCCATGCATCCTTGTGGTGACATTGAGCTGGTTAGAGGGAATACTGTGGGGTGGAAGAGATTTGTCACCAAGGATTGTCAGCCACAACTTTAGACTCAATCCCTTTCCCTTGGGATGCACTGTCTGGATAGAAGAGGAATGGGTGGAGTAGTGTATGCCAGGTGTGAGCTGCAGAATGTACAGTGCCATGGCTGCTTCCCCATGTGGGTGCAAACACCAAATGCATTCTCTGAAACAACAGAAATTGCAAGCAGGCAGTTGAATCTTCCTATGGATGCTGAGGGAAGCAATGATTTCTCCCAAGTTACTCACAGTCTTACTCTGTAAAGTTAATTTGGACTCAATTGTTTAATGTCTATGGGCTGGCAGTGTTTTCTGGAATTAGAGAAATTCATTAAATTAATTTACAGGGACAAAAGACACTTGTGTTAAGCAGCTGAATGCCACTAGAAAACTGAAGCCTTTGCAGCTGTGCCAAGGGGCAAAAGAATGATTCCTACAATCAAAATAGTTCAATTGCTGCAAAACCCAGAGTTTAAACTGGTGCTTCAGGATGAGGGCAGGTTCAAAGGCTTCCATGTACACCAATGGTGTCAGCTTCAGCTCACTAAAGTGCTCCTTTGTAATGGCAAGGTGTGTTATTTCCACACTTTCAATGGACTTACATGGATGGGGGAAATGGGCAGAATTTTCCACCAAGGTTCTCTGTTCACCAAGTCATTGGAGAATTGAGATTACTACTTAAGTTAATGTGACTGTGAACCAGATTGGGAAGCCAAGAAAATGGTTGCTGTTGATCAGCTGCAGTTCTCTCTCCCTCTCTCGAGGTGTTTCAGTCTAAACCTTGAAAGATTTTCAACCTATATGGGACTAAAATCTCTACTGTTACAAATGTTGCAGGTCTATTGATGCAGGAAAGGCTTTGGCTCATTGCACAAATAAAACCATTGGCTTACAACTCCCAATGAGCACAGTCAGCTTCATGTGTGCCAGTCAGGAAGTAGCATTTGTACAGTTTGTTTGTACTCGGTGGAGTAGTCAGGCTTAAATAGCAGCTGTACATGGAATGGTTGTGCAGTGTCTGTGAGTGCCTGGTAGGCTGGAGGAAATGCTGGACTAATTTTCCTCGGTGGCCTGTTAAAAGGGGGCCCCAGATGACACCCTTATGCCAGAACTTAAACACCCCATGTAATATTACTGCACCCCTCTACAGAGAGTAGAATGTCCAAGTCTAAGTTTGATCTGTGCCTCTCTGAACTTCCTGATTGTGGGAGAAATTTATTCTGTGTATCCATTCACTCTATGCCCCAAGACTGGGCTCTATCTGCTCTGCTTTTAAAGTTGGATAGAAAAGCTATGCAAGAATAAGCAGTAATGGAAAGGTGAGGTAAGAATACAGCCACACAATCTGCTTTTTATAGAAAATAGTGCTTTCTGAAACATGGGAGAACCCTCCAAAGGGCCTTCATTCGAGCACTCAAAATCCATCTTTGAAAAAACTGCTGTATGAACAGTTGACTACACTTTAAATGCCTTAACTGTTTAGTTAAAATCAACACATCAGTATGCATTGCACAGATAGAGACCACAGAGCCTCAGAGGAAGAAAATGTTATTAGTATCCCTTTCCCACTGGAAATTCTTCACATAACTTCTGTGTTGTTTGACCAAGAGGACTTGTTTTACCCTGTCACCTCCCCGAGGATAACAGCACATTTTTTGCATAGTGTTGAAGTGTGAAGACCATTGTGAGCCATGACATCATTTCTCAGGCCAGAGCAGAACAGGAAATGATCAAGAAGTCCAAAAATATTGGCCATAGGAAGAATGAACATTCTTTAGCCTAGATAGCTCAGATGCACCTGACAAGTCTCATAGGACAAGGAGATCTTTCACACTTTAGCATATTATGATATTTTAGTGCAGAGAGATGGTTTGTGAGAGGCAGAGATGAATCAGGGTGCAGATCCTCTAGATGACATGCCAGTAAAGCAGAGCTTCTCTCACACAGAGAGGAGTAAAGGGAATATGGGCCTGAATAGCTAGACTGCTTAAAATTTGACCTTTATTTAACTTCAGGAGGTTTAACATGGATTCTGGGTCCCAATTTCCAAACACAGTTAAAACAGTAATTCCTCTCCAGATATATCAAAACTACCCATGAAAAAAGACACATATATTAGTGCCTATGGCTTTTTTGGGGGGGTGGAAGGGAAGGGAAGGAAGGTAGTAATTGGATAAAACCAGCAAACTATATTTTCTAGAAAATTTAATGGTGTTCTGTAAAAATAAATAATTATAAATATTGATTCATAAACTGAATAGTTTCAACCATTTTTAACTGGTGTAAACCAGAAGATCAGTCAGTTAAAAATATATATATTTTAAAGAGGGAGTCAGAGTGGTTTGTAAGCTAAATTATCTGTGAGGTCTTACTCGCTCTGTTACAAAACTGAGGACATTTTTTGGTCCAAGGTTCCATAGGCTGACCAGTGAAGTCAGAGACAAGATCAGCCTTTTGGTTAATGGACTGGGTCATTTGGACCCATTTTGCCCATAGCACAGGAAACCTTTATTAAAGTTCAAACAGACCTGTCTTCCAGATAGATCTCATATTTTCTTGCTGCTGGTTTTGTAGGTACTCTGTTCTCTAAATTGCTAGAGCATATTTCACTCTGTTCATCTTCTGCCTTGTATCAAGTATTGAGAGCCTAATGACTTAAACTAAGACTTAGCTGCTTTAGGTCTTTTATTCTGTAGTTGTATGGGGGGCATACAATTACATTTTTATGCCAAGGATTGACAAAGGTTTGAGTATTGCTTTAAGAAGTGGAAATGTGCATCACTTTGATGATCTGGCCTGCAGTCTAAGCAACTGTTTGTATTTCTCCCCTGCAAAAATGTGTATGTGATGCACCCCTGATGCACAAAGTGAGGTGGTTGTCTGTGCATTTTTACAGTCACAGAGGCAAGAATGAATGAGAGCTTTTGCAGGTACTCAGGTAATTGCCTCAGAAAGTTTCTACTGAAAGAGAGTGTCTGCATTTAAAACTTTCATACTTCCTCACTGTAACACTGTGTGGCTTTCCAGAGCTATGTTTCACACCTCCCTAACCACTATACCACTGTACTTTAAACTTCAGAACCGATCTCTGCTTATGCAGGTCTGAGAGTGTGATCTGGTACTCCTTAGCTAAGCTTCAAAGCAAGTACCTACGCTGAGGAAAGGAAACATTTCGACCCTCCAGGCTGAGCTTTTCTAGGCCCAGTGCCGACCAATTTGTTCCCTAATGATCCTGCCAACCTGAGGCTGTGAAGCATGAGTGTGCTGAGCCATGTGTGGAAGGCAAAAAGCTCAGAAGGCAGGAATTCCTGGAGCAGCAAGAGGAGGGGGGCATGACAGGAAGAGGAGGCTGATACTTTGCTGAAGAGGCCCTCACAAATAGTACAAGAATACCATTCTCTGTCCTGGCTTCAGATTCCCTTATCTGGGAGCACCGGGTGGTGGGTCCTGTCGACACATCTGGCCCACACCCTTCTTCTGCACTCACTGCCCGCAGATACAGAGTGGCTTGAACAAGTTCCAGTGCTCCATCCCTGAGCTTCCCAGGACCCTTCCATGGAGCACCCTTGGGCAGCCAGGTGACATCACTGCCAAATGCTGTTTAGGCATTTCCTGTGTCACATTCCCAACTGAAGAGCCTCTTGCCGAGTCCTTGTCGTTCTGCACAATCTTTTTAGGAACAAATAGTCTAATTTTAACCCACCTGCAACACTTTCCTGAAATAGGTTCTCACTCTCTCCTGCCTTGTGCATGTACTTGAGAGTTTAAAAACAAAATCCCTCATCTGTAGGGTCCAGAGCTAAGGCCTGTGAGCCCTAGGCAGGAGCAGGAGCCTGTGCCAGAAACTGCTGTCACTCTTGGATCCATACTGACCTGTGAGGATAGGAATGTTCCACAGACGCTCACTCAGGTGATGCATATCACAAAGTTGCATGGATCTAATCCAATCTGAATGAGTTGTTCTGTATTTCAAGGACATTGCAATAGAAAGGACTTAGATCTGGACTGACTGCAGCCAGATCTGACATTGAAAAGTGCAATAAATGGACTTAGTGTCCTCTGTGGTATGCCTAGAACAATTGCTCTAATCACAATCCTTTTTGTCTTTTTTTTTTTTTTTTTTTTTTTTTGCGGGGGGGGGGGGTTANTTTTTTGGCAGGGGGAGGGGTCTAACTAGGTGAGCTTTGGCCTAGGAATCAATAAATTGGCTCTGATCCCACAGTAATGTCAGCTCCTCTCTGGCTGCTGCTGTCCATGAAGAGCATGTGCAGCAGTGACCTGCTTTGAGAACAAGTGAAAAACACAGAAGAAATAGGAATTATTGTGAGATGAGGATGAGGAGCACAAACTCTACAAAATCACTGGGGACTTACGCTCCTGCATTTTGCAGTTTCCATGGAGGTGAATATGTGAGCTCTTGTACTGGATGATCAATGCAAGTCTGAACTAATCTTTTTAATTAGCAGAGTATAAAAAGCCACATCTTTAAAGAATACTCTACACGGGAAAAGAAAATGTGTTTTCAGGCAGCTACTGCCTTTATGCTGCCCGCTTGGGGGTGACGTCTCTTATGTTCCTTTAGGCCTTAATCAAGCAACTCTTTGTACATGTGGGTCAGTTGATCAGGTAATGGACTCCCTGTGATCTCCAGTGCACTACATCTAAAAGGATGAATAGAAAAAGGCAAAAAGTCCTTGGGGATCTCACAGGATCCCAGCCTCACTTGTCCATGGGGCCTTTTCTGAGCAGAACTTCAAGCGAAGAGCAGAGACCCTGAGACTGATCCCCAAGGCTTTGCCAGGATCACTGTGAATTGGCTGTTTCAGTTTGAAACCAGGCAGAAACACCAATTTAGTGTAGTGGTTTAGGTTCACCAATTTTCAGTTTCCCAGCCAATGCACCAATTTATGTGGTGGGGCTATTTTCAGCTGTGAGATAGGATTTGGAGAAAAGTAGGCTCAAACTTTGAAACAGATAAAGAAAATTTTATTAATAAAACTAAAAGAAGAATAATAAGAATCAGAATAAAACCTCCAGAATACTTCTCTTCCTGCCCTCATACCTTCTTTCCTTCCCACTGACAAGGTACAGAAACAATACCCAGAATTCTCAGTCAGTTTTCCACCTCCAGAATAATCTTTCTTCAGTTCACTTAGAGAGATGTCTTGGTTTGAACAACAGGTGTCTGCTAAGGAAGACAGGAGCCTCTCTTGGAATGGAGAATGTGAACCCACTCCCTCCAAATTATTATAATTTTGAAATTAAGGGGCTTTAAGGCAAAGATATGGGAGTAGGAATAGCAGTTCTTTGTTAGGAGAACTAAAATAAAACAAGCATGACAGAGTCAGAATACAACCTGACACCCTGTGGGTCAGGATGTTGGTAGCAGTCCAATTAAATGGTGGCTGCAGTCCTCCTGGAGTGGCAGATGTGGCTCTGTTGAAGCAGTGATCCTGTAGAAAGGTGTAGGTTTCCTCTGAAGGTCCAGTGAAGACAGATGGGCCTGGTCTTCCTCTGAGAATCCAGTGGAAAAGGCTGGCTCAGTGTTCTGAATGCCAAATTTNCAACAGATGGTGATAGAATACACACTTTGGTTACATTTTGCACTGCAACCCATGACAGGAGAGGAGTATCTCTTGTTATGCTATGGAGAATTCTCCACAAGAACACAGTTCTCTTGTGGCTTCAATGTTACAGCAAATCAGCCGCCCGGGGAAGGAAAATCTGTTTGCAGTATGGAAGTCCCTCCCATGCCTTGCAGATTTCCTGCAGCTGCTTGCATGGGCTATGTCAACTTATTCAACTTATAAGGATGAGCTGTTTTAGCATAAAAACAAAAGTCCTTTTCATCCACCTCTGGGAACAGAGGTCTTCCCCTTTCATTCCTGAGGCAAGGTTTCTCATCTTTCTCATCTCTTTCTTTTTTGTTCAAGCTTCTCATTGGGTTACAGTTACTTCAACATATTCTCGATGCAACAACACTGGTGCCTCTGCTCATGGCTGTAGTAAGAACACTACATGCCCCCAAAGCATTCCATGAATTTACGGGGGGAAAAAAGCCTGATGTATCAAATATAGCTTCACCATAGCCTTAAAAAAAGAATTTCAGCCCAAGACTAAGGCATCTCTTCAATCCCCTCCCATCCAGAATCTTACTCCTTCTTCACTGACCTCAGAGTCCCATATTGTTGTCTCTACGTATCTTCACCCTTTCCTTTATCTGATTCAGGAGAGAATTGGTGCTCATAGGTTTGTTTGTTCTCAAGCTTTATAAATTGAAACAGTTTTTGTAGAGTCTTGCCACACTGAAAGGTTAATCTTGTCCAAGCTCTGCATCAGGGAAATGGCTCGCCGTGCCTCTCTGCCTCATGTGGTCTCTGCCAACACCATTTGTGCTGTGCCAGTCTGACTCTGCCTGGGTGCCAAAAACAGGAAAAGCTGCAGCCGATGCTCTTGTCCTTCTGTTCACAACAAAGCTGACTCAAAGTGGCTAAGCAAAGAAAGATCATTGCAAGCCATGCTGAGGTGGCCGGGCACCGCCCTGGCCACTCTGATCTCGGCCACAAGGCCCCTCCCAGTCTGGGATGGCGCTCCCTGTCTGGTATGGCAGTGGCTGTGCAGCTGCTCCTGGCCTTGGGGCCACCCCCAGTACTGACCATTGATCCACTTCCAGTGCTGGTTCCCACCACATAGTTGCTCCCAGTGCCGATATAGCCTCTGGCTGGCATGACCTCTTGGCTCCACTGGAAAAAGGACTGGCAGGCTCTTCCCGGAAGGGGCCTTGCCCTGCTGGCAAGGGGCCCCAGCTACCCGACAGGACAGGGTCTGATAGTCTCCCTGGTGAGGGACTCAGCTGACCACTTACCACCCCTCAGGGGGCAGAAAATCTCGGCTGGGCCGAGTGGGGCCAGCTGAGCCCAGCCACATGGGCCAAGAAGGACCAGCCAAGGCCCAGCCAGTTACCTCTTCAAAGGCAGGAAGCCAAGAGAGCTGCCTCCAGGGTTCTCACCCCAAAATGCGTGTTCACAAAGGCATATCTTACCCTTTCATTGTTTTACTCATGTGTCAGTACTCAACATTGGCCACTGATTGTTTTTTTGTCACCTCTACAGGAAACCAACAAGGGCCCAACAGGGAACCACTTCCACACCAAAAATAGACTGATGCCAAACCAGGACAGTGGCCCAGCCCCTGCAGGGTGGGAGGCTTTTAGCCACAAGAGCTACCCAGCTTGTCCCCATTCAGCTGAGGACTAAAACAGTGTTGGCTCACATAAGATGAATGAAAAGTGGTTGATGTTACTAGATACTGTGAGAGTCTAATCCCTGGCCCTTGCTGGGCTTCAATGGATGAGAACAAACATGGCAGTAGGTCTTCATGTGCTGAGCATCTCAGCAGGAGCTGAGAACACACCACCAAGATGGTGGAAGGACAGTAGGGACTTCATGGATAGGGCTTATCCATTCTGGGTGAGCACCTGAATTACCCCAATTCTTGCACAGGCTGGCATAGCATTTGCTCTCTTCTCCAGCAGGATCATACTGGATCTTTGAAATGTCACTGGCAAGAACTTTGTCAAACTGATTCATTTCAACTGAGCTAGTTTTGTTTCCTGCTTCCTATCCTCCTCTCATTTTGACACATTTTTATTAGCCAACTTCTTAACACCCTGAGAAGCAGCACAGAGCCTGCAGTTTGGGTAACTCACTAGTGGCTTTGAAAATAAGGACCATCTAGAAGCTGACAAATACTGCAGAACATTCATGTGCTGTTTTCTATTTCATCTTACTAATCTTCTTCTATTTTCCCTGCTTTCTGGTTTCAAGTGCATATCCTCATTCATGCCTTGTCAACAAAGTCTTGTTTAGGCCTTTTAGCTTCTCTGTCCTTCATCTCAAGAGGAAAATGCTGTGACGGCTCAGTGTGATGTTCCCTTCTATCCCTGGCTGTGGCTGAGAGCCCGCAGTGCCGGCTCTCCCGGGGTCCGAAGGACGCTGGCAGGGCTGGGAATGCTGCCGTTCTCGGGCCCTCATTGACACCTGGCGGCCGCTTGGGGGAAGTGCTGATTGTTGCCTCGGGAGGATCCAGCTGTGGAGTTTCCACATCTGGTGAGAGGGTCCGGACAGCTCCTTTTCCAGGCTTTGTGTCCTACGTGTCTCAACAGTATAAGAGATGCAAGATGCTAAAATATCCCATCTGATCTTTATGTAAATGAAGGGTGAACTTTGCTGTGCAAAAACTGTCTTTGTATGTCAGACTCGGAACTGGACACTTTTATCACTGCAGGATTTCTCTGTTTAAAGGTATATCTCTGTGCCTTTGGCTAGGTTTGAAATTCCTCATAATAAACTTTGAGTTAGCCTGATCCAGAGCAAGGTTTTTAGTCCAGAAATGTTTCATAGTGCCAAAGTCAGTCTCAGAGTTAAGCCAGGCAACCTGGCACAGCCTTAACTCTCATCCAGTTCAAGTCTTGCTGTATGTTAGAAATAAACTGCAGGAAAATATTTGGGAGCCAAGCCACCATATGAAAGCATCGCTGCATGCAAAGCAAGGAACACATCACTTCCTTCTTCCCTGAGCAAGGGAAAGGAACTGCTCAGAGTTGAACAAAAGCATGTTTTGTTAATAAACATGATTTGCCATCTATCAAGCACACACATTTTTTCTAATTTAAAAATCCACACTGAAGCCTCTGAAGCTATGAAGATCAGAGCAGGCTTAATTTTCCATGCAAATGATTTGCTTCTGATCTTGACCTAGGATTTTCATAACAATTAGAGACAGCATGAGGCTGCTGTATCTCTGAGCTGCCTGCAGTACCCAGCTGTCCCTCTCCCCATGGGTTTCCTTTCATGCTTGGCTCTGAAGAGATATGCGCACTTGAGACATTTTCCTTCACTGAAAGTCATGGCTCTTCAACCACATTTATTTCTGTCCCTCCTTTTCCTGTTGTTTTTTTTTTTTTTCCCACATTTGATCCCACTTGCTGAGTGCTGACAGGAACCAGATGAAACGATTGCAGCTTTTCAGTGTCAATATTGGACATCAACCTAGATTTATATATGTTTGAGTACATGGGATTGTATGTTCAAATCTATGTGAGAACACATGTGTAGGTTCCATACGTCTCTAGTAATATCATCCTCAGGCATCTTAAAAACACACCACACTACTATCCCCCTGGATTCAAGGGACTGACTTTAAAAAGAGGGATTTGGGGGGTTTTTTGCTTGTTTGTTTTAGAAGTGGCTTTCCAGGATACATCATGCGGTAATGTGATTTACCTTTGTTTTCTTTGGTGTGAAAGTTTTGGAGCAACTTCCTAACTACCTTAATGGAAAAATATTAATCACATGCTTGCAGATACCTTTTAACAGAAATGAAATTGTATTTGCACCCACGTAAATATTTCATGTAGACAGGTTCTGAGATCTGGGGAGGTGGGAGGGAAAGTTGTGCTTGAGATTAGCAAAGTACCTTATTAGGTTGTTTTATTAAGTTGTAAGCCTGGAGTGACCATTGTGACCATTGATGCAAAGTCCTGCATGAATTGAACCACTGAATTCATCTGAAATATTTCTTGCTTGAACTGGTGAACGTATTTTTAGAACAACACCTGATCTTGATTCATAAAACACCACTGCTGGAGTTAGAATGAAGCATGGAACTTTCTCATGTAGAAATATGCCTGTTACATTTATCATGAGGACTTCAGCTTCCAATTTTATTTACTTATGTACAAAACCAAACAGTTCTTCAGCTGACCTTCAGAGATCCTAGTTCAGGCTAAGCTTGGAACCACACACACACTCCTGCAGTGACTTTATCTGACCTGACATAAAGAAACAGCTCTTGGCTTTGACTCTGCAAGGAATCAACTAACACAAGCTTTTTCATTTGTTCTTATAGTAGTCAATCAAATGACGAAGTGATATTCTAACCAGCTTCCTTCGAAACTCATGAAGCTACTTTATTTTAGGAAAAAAGAAATTATTAGAAACAAAGACCAACAAATAATTAAAAAACAAGACCAATTGCAGCTTTTCAAGGTTGACTTCCTCTTAAATTCACACCTTCATTTGTGTTGCCTTTTGCAACCATTAAGCACTGCCATGCCCCCATTAGAAAGAGCTTTAATCTGCTAAATCTCTCTTATGCTGTACATGAACGTGTCAGCTGGGAGAAGAAACAGTCCAAACCCTATCCCCCGCACTTGTACTCCTGTTCCCTCTTCCTGGAATTGCTAAAAGAAGGCAGCAATCAGGATTGGGTTAATTAGATGTGCTGCTCTCTTGCAAATGAATTGAACTCTGCACAGAGTTACTAATTGCCAACATGAGGAGGTAATTCAATTTGCTTTGATTTCTGTGAGTCATATATAGAAGAGGAATCTACTGCTCATCACTGAAGAGACTATTCCTCCAAATAAGGAAAGAAAAGCAAGTTTCAGTGAAATGGGAGAAGAAGCTTGTCTTTCTCAGATCTTCCACAGAGCTGGACTGCATCTTTACCTCACCACCAAGCCCCCAGGACTTTGATAATGGAAAGAATACATGTATGAAGAGAAGATTTCAATGTAGGGGAGAAGAGCTGGAAAGACAAAGTGTGACAGACACTTACTAGAAGCAATTCAGTGTTGTCCTCACTTCATTTTTATCTCCAAAACAATAATCAAAAATAGTTATTACCTTCTATTGACAATTGAGAGAGAGATGGAGACTACTGATGGTGATCAGAATCCAATTTTGCTGTAAACTACATATGCTTATATATCATTTTAGGAAGGCTATTAAAGTTTTACTATGCTGATTTCAGCTAAACATCATACAAAAAAACCTTACATTTTTACTTAATCTCTTCTTTGTTTTCTGATAAACTTGAGCCAATCTTCTTGCAATTTCCAAAGCTCTGTTTACTCTTGCCAAGGCATCTTGGTTATCAGAATGCTTATGTAATTAAATCTACAGTACTCCTTGTCTTACGTCCCATAACTTTCTCCATCAGGATTTTGCTACTCTCTCTCCTACTATCTAAACTTACACATTTTTCAAGCTCTGGTTCCCGGGGAGCTATAAAGGCCAACTTGAAATAAACATCTTTCTGTAATGTGTCAGGGTCTCAAAGTGCCCTCACTATTCTGGACTTTGAAGGCTGCATTCTGTGTTACCTACAGGCATAGATCTAGAGTGGCTTTAATGAAGTGAAAGAGTCACACTGCTGTACATCTTTTACCTACCAGTCACGCTCCTGGTGGAACCCCACCTGCACTTTTGTAGCTTCTCCTTGTTTTGAGACATCTTCCTAAAGTTCTACTGGTGTTTTAGGCCCCACATTAACATACTAGCTAAAAGTACCAATTATGGCTAGGAGCAAAAAGACAATGTTATTTAAAGGAGCTGTGTGTGCCTGGGACAGTCCAGTCACTTCTTATACTTTCACATCTCTTCTACAAAACCTGGAAGAAGCTCATTTTTCCATGATGTATTAGTACCATGGGACGTGTGCTCTAAATTGGCCCCTTTGTCATCTTCCCTCAAAGCAGGTGAGCCCAGAAAAGGGAGGTTCTCCTGGAGGCTGTGTTGGGAGCAGTGGTGAAAGCCATTCCTCTGCTTTTGGGTCAGTCCATGGGTGACACTCCCAGGGCTCCAGTCTGGTCTGGAACTCCTTTGAGCATGAGTGTCCAGGCTCAGCTCACCCCAGGACAAGGCAGGGCTCTGTGCAGCTGGAGCTGCTCCCACACCAGCCTGTTGACAGAGAGAAACACACATTAGAGCTGTTTTGCACACAGCAGAGCCCTCTGCTTCCAGGGCAAAGATACAATTTCCTCACATCCCAGTCTGTAGTGAACGTCTTATTATCTAGAAAGGCTCCCCCAGCCAGATGTTCACCTCCTTACTTGTTGGACAGATCCTTGGCCACATTTCATCTTTTTTTTCTCGGAGATTGCCGGATTCCAGTGACACACCAGACTGTCATTTTGAACACTGTAGTTCTTGTTTCCAAGAAGCCAGTAGGTTTTCATTTTCCCTTTGCCCTGGACAAGAAAAGGAGCGAGCAGAAAACACTTGTTTTTATGGGATATAAAGCAGAGCAGGGATCGCTATGGCCAGAGCTACTCCGTGACCTGCACTTGTCTCTCCTTCTCTCATAAGTGGCTGCTGATCAGGGAAAGAATTATAATTTATGTGCAGTTTGGGTGCTAATAATCTTTTCTGTTCATAGGTCACTGCCTTGCTGGTTCACTGGTAATGTTGCTAAAAGTTTAAAATCAGCCTTAAACCCTTGTGTCTTTGACTGAATCCTTTCACTTTGGGCCATATTCATGTGATTCCATGCAGGTGCAGACATAGCAGCCATGTTTCAAAGCACACAGAACACCTTTTTGTGAACTTTGAGGAGTACTGTGTAGCCGCTTCCAACTGAATTAGCAAAAGGACCTCGGGGACACCCAAACTGACTTGCTCTTCACAGAAGGGCGACGGCCAAATCTATTGTGTCCTCCCTACCTCATTAAATGCCTTTAATGTTGTAAAGTTACAGAAAAACTGTTACCTTGACTTCAATTTCTCCTCTCAGTTCAATTTCATATGCATCATCTGTGAGAAGAGCTTCATATGTAGCAGAACTGATGTGGATCTTCTGTGCTAGGATTCAGAGCACAGCAGGAATTAATGATTCCCTGAATCCCAGAGAACACACATCAGCCCGCCTGTATTTATCAGCACAGTGTTTCCACCTCCTCTTTTGGCATTAAGGGACTCTACATGCCCATGCCAATCCACAAGAATTTATCTTGTCAATTTGGTAACTGGTGCATATGTAGGAACAGTGGGGATGACAGGTCAAGGATGTGCTTCTTTCTAAGATAAAAGATTATTAGTTCTCTGACCTGGGATAGTCCCAGAGAATGCTTCTTCTTCACTAGAGACATTATTTCACATTTGACAGTGCCTGATGTGAGGGGATTTGGGGTTTTCCTTGCACTGCAGTGCCTTAGAGGTGCATAGTGCAGGTATGGATCTGTCTGGATGCCCGCATCCTGCCCAAGGCACTTACGCAGGCTGGTGGATTCCATGCGGGAAGCTGTGTTTACGGTGTCCCCGAAGAGGCAATAACGAGGCATTTTGTACCCTACAACTCCAGCTACACAGGGTCCTGAGAAAACACAAGGCAGAGAGGCTCCAAAAAGAAGCAAGTGGTAAGAAGCGTCGGGAAGTAAGTGCAGGGCAATGTCAAATACCAGCACCTTTGCCAGTTACTCTGTATCCTCAGAGAGAGATAGGAATTGGGAGTACTCTGTGCATCTGGGGCCTGGCTGCACAGTATTTACTTAGTGAGACAAGTCATAATTTGATTAGCTGCAGCTATTTGGTGGTGATATCACCAATACTAAATTGCTTCCCAGACCTCTCCACACTGATACAGGCAAAAGTCATTTTGCTGTTCCTGCTGGAACCAGGACAAATACTTATCCTGATGTGTGGGAAGAGGCAGCAGCTAGTACAGAAATGCAGAATTCCTTTCTCCTCACACAATTCGACTGTGCCCTATTCTGTTTTTCTCCTGCCACCACCTCAGCCCATGTACCTGTATGTATCCCAGCCCGCAGCTCCAGTCTGTCCGTTGGCATGTGAGGGATCACAACCTGCCGCACTGCTGCCACCAGATCCAGGGACATTTTGGCAATCTCATCAGCGTGTTTGGTGCCATTCCTCTCTGGCAGGCCACTCACAACCATGTAGGCATCCCCAATGGTTTCCACCTGATAGGAAGGGGCACGTGTCACTAAGTGGCAGGCACTGAGCTTTCCTTTGTAAAGAAAATCAGAATAAAATCTATTTTAGCTGTCCAGCACTTGCCAAAATGTGGTGTAGTCCCTGTAGGATGGTGGGTCTTGTATTCCATGGATTTTGGCCTCCTGGCCTGAGGTATTTGATATTCACCATAGAAGAGAGTAAGAAATATTTCAACAGCTTGCAGATTCTTTTCCTTGTACTCACCTTGTACACATCATAAGACTCAATCCTGCTGTCAAAGCAAACGTACAGATTGTTGAGCATCTCAACCACTTGCAAGGGAGTACATGAGGCAGCAATGCTTGTGAACCCCACGATGTCTGAGAAAAAGATAGTCACCTGTTAGAGGGAGAAGGAGAACATGAAGCCATAGTCTCCAGGCAACAGTGGTGAAGCCTTTGGGGAGTTTGGGGATTTGTGAAATCCTTCGCACAACAGCCTAAGGCACAGGCTACGTGTAGCACAGGTCTCACACAGCTCAATAGATACAATCATAAATTAACAAGATCTGGCTTTGAATTGTTTTCTACCACTTTAAGAGATAAAATTATTCTTATATCTAAAGTTTATCACCTGGACTTCTGTGAATACCTCATGCTAATGGGAGACTTAAAGTCAAATGCTTTGAATCTTGTGAACAGTGATCAAGAGACTTCTTATAGAAGTAGGGTCTCATTTTCCTCCAAAAGTGATTTAAACTGTGATAGGGATAAAACTAGGTACCCAAAAAAACTGTGAAATAAAATCTCAACTGCTGTCTCTGCTTCTCGTAATTAGAAAATATTAACTGGGTTTTGTTTTTCTTCAAAGATGTTTGTAATGATCAAGTAATTTACAGAAAAAAATCACTTAAAAAACCCCCGAAGTTATAAAAGAATAGAATTGAGGAAAAGAAATGTGTGTTGCAGCTGTTGGCAAAGAATTTTCTTCTCTGTGCTGTCTGAATTGTGTTAGTGTTTAAACGCAAATCATCCTTGCTAATATCAATTAATCTGGAAGGGCCACCTTTTCATTCTGCCATGGTTCAGCACTTTTGATGTCATGACCATTGTGGATTATAATTAATTGTGCAATTACAGGTTGTTGTTTTGATAATGACACCTACAGATTAAATGCAAACACTTAGTACTGTGTTTCACATCTGAAAGTAAGTGGGTGTCCAGGGAAAAAGAGAGAATAGAATTGTAATTACTGTAGCATGAGGGTTTGGGCTGAGAGCTATGCAGCACAGATGCTTAATTCAACACTGACAGCAGCAATTCTTTTATTCCTCGTATTTTAAAAGGAGGAGAATCATTTCTTGTGCCTATGAACTCATGACCCAATGGTGCTGGCTGGCTGCTGTGGGTATGCTCTTAAATGCAAAGACAATTTGCCAGCATAGGATGTTTGACATCTAAAGCTATGCATTTGGAAATCTCAGCTCTTCTTCCTTCCCCATCAGCCTAACTGCTCTATAGCATATTGCACAGCTCTTTCCAAAACCCATTGGGAGTATTTCCATGGTTATTATGATTTCCATTCACACTCAACTCTGGATGCAAACCCAGGATCCTCAAATCTGTGACAAGGTAGGTGCTATTTTAGGTGAATATTTTTCTACCCTTGGTGGCAATATTCTTTCCATTCGCTAACCTGATCATAGTTTTCTGCCTCAACTTTTTGGCATTTCCTTAGCTGCTTGGCCACCGGCTTCGGCAACATCTGGTGCAAGAGGTCCTCAGCGAGGCGCCTCTCCCTTTTCAAGTCCTCTGTCTTTTCCCTGAGGTTCCTGGCATAGTTGTGTATCCAATCTGTCATTTGCTTGAAGGACATCAGTACAATGGGGTAAATGAGACAGGCAACGACCAACAGACTGATCTTAAGGCTTATTGCAGACAGGATTTCCTTAGATTTCTTGTGCAGCTTTTCCTGTCCTTCCCGCAGCAGACAGCTCTGTGCATAATGCAGTCCCATTACCATGGCTTCCAGGGACACAAAGCTGTCCAAGCCCAGAAATGGGGTAAAGAAAGAGATTCCTTCATATTGGGTGAAATAAAGTGACAGATTGACATTATCTGTCCAGCACCTATGTGCAGTCTCAGAAGAGAAGAGAGCATAGCTCAGAGTGACAAAATGTTGATGCAGCGTGGTTTGAAGGCTCATAGGTCCTGGCACTGGCTGAGCTTTGAGCACAGCTTCTCTGATTTGGAGGATAAGTTTAAAGGCTACTGCGTCTGCCCAGTCAGGATTTTGTCTCATGACCTTGAGGTCCTCATGGAGACTCCTGAAACGCTCAAGCAGTTCAGAGATCACTCTGGATAGCACCTGCCTGGCTTCAGTAACCCCTGAGATATTAAATTTTTGTCTCAAGTCAGTCATATAAAACCTACAAATGGAGATTTTCTCCTCCTTGCACTGGCAATTCTCACAGTACAGTTCTGCTTCACTTGCCATACAGAGAGAGTTTAAATTCCCCAAGAGCTGAGAATGGAATGATCTGTTCCTTGTGTCTGCTGCTAGGAGCAACCAGCTGTGCCTTTCTTCCTGCAGGAGAGAGATGAGGTGAGCAGCCCAAAGATTTTCACAGGAGGTAAGTTCCTGAAGGGCTTTGCCTGTGTTTTTCCATACTCCCAAGCTGTTGCTCAAATCAAAAAAAATGGCCCCAAGGAGGCTGCAGAGGGAGACCAAGCATGCCATCAAAATCCTTTGAACTGTTTTTCTACCACCAGCATTGGAGGAAGGAAAACACCTAAAAAAATAATTAAAAAAAAAATTTAAAACAGCAGTGTCATTGTCTGATCCTGGCAGTGTTTCTTCCAGCTCCTGAAACCACAACTGGATTTAGCAGTGATATTCCCAAGCATTCAGAAACAAAACAAAAGGAGCATGCATTGTCTGGTTGTTTTTTAAGGACATATTTTATTGTATTTTTTTCCACCTGACATTAATTTTAAAAGAAAAGCAATATTTAAGAGACTGCTTCCTTGACACACTCTGATCTGCAAAAACAGATGAATGACACAGTTTTTCTGTGAGAAAAAAAACTAATAAAACCATTTCCTGTAGGCTTTATTCTCTGTGATACTTCTCTCCAAATCTTAAGGAAGGCCATGAAAAGATAGGTTACTTGTTTCCCCAGTGATTCCAGTGATCAGAAACTGGAACTGTTGATTTTTTAAAAATTGATCTCCGAGGATTTGTTCTTAATAGGCATTTCCATATGATGAGTAATTTCTGTTGATATGTTGAAATGAGCTCAGATTTTTTTTACAATATTGCCTGTGTATTTCAGAAGGAAAATGAATCACATTTCTGTTTTGTTTCAGTTGTTACCGAAGCATTTGCACATCCAGTTTTTGTTGTTTGAGCTTCATGATTACCTTTCTGTCTCTCTTTCATGCTGCACATAATGGACATCCATGCTCCATACAGCAAAGTGACCTCTAACAATTTTAATTTTCAAAACTATTATTCCATCATTTACAATCTTATACTAATGGTACTCATGAAAAAACTCAGGACATTATGCTGGAGCTGATGACTCCTGAATAACTCGGTAATCCTTATTTCCACTGATAAAGAACAAAGTTCTGCATAGTAAAGCAGATTGAAAAAAGCCCTCCTCAGACCCCCTGTTCTTTCAGATATAGGAAATCACACTTTTACTCAGACAAATAAAATCCAATAAAGCCTATTATTTCTCAGCAGAGAACAAATTCTTGCTGGGCAGAATGGTGGTCAATGGTTGTAAAGCAGAAGAAAAGTGATAATAATACTGTCCCCAAAGATGACAAACACCCTTGCTTTCTCTTATTAATTTAATACAATTTTTGTTTAATAAAATATTTACTTCCAGTCCAAAGTTAACATCTGCAAAACATCAAACTAAAAGAAGCTGCAAGCCTAGAAAAAGTACCTCGGTATTTCTGTTCTCACAACAAATTTCCAACCTTTTCCCTACTCTATCTACTGCTTACCTTTGGATACCTTGCCCCCCATTTATAATCACTCCTTTTACTTCTGGAAACAACTAGTATGTACCAGGGGGAGAAGAAAAACACAACAAAAATCCACCTTGATTTTCTACTGTCTATCTTCTATGACAATAAAAATAGAAAGAAATATAATGAGGGTCTTTAATTGAATGCCGAGCAGTGATTCTGCTTTGCTTTGCCAAAAATCCTGGTTTGTACCGCTGTGGCAGCTGACAGTGACCGCTCCAAGCTCTTCACCTGAATGACTTAAAAATGAGCAGTGGGGCCATGGAGGAGACAGGTCTGCCCTCAGAACTGGATCTTGCCCTTCCCCTTGCTGGCTCCGAGATCACAGGTGGTAAAACTCTGTAAAAGCATTTTGCAGTGCTCGTGCACTCACCTGCAGGGACCTGCTGGCTCCTCTGCTGCCTTCCTTCTGAGCATCACTGGCTCCGAGGAGCTCCACTCGCAGTCTCAGGGTCCTGCTACCTGCCTCCAGCCCTGCGGTGCCTCTCTGTACCCTCCTCCCGAGCCCTTCGGAGATGTTTTGTGATGCTCTGACTCTGCCCACTGCCCACCCTCTACATAGTGGGCTCACAGGTTAGGCTGGCAAGCTCCAGCCTGAGGCAAGGAACAGGGAAAAATATCCAGCTTTATCCCCAAATACAGGCCTCTGGGCTTGCAAACAGTCAGAAAAAAGAGGCAGAGATACATGTTTTGTTTTCATCTTGCAAAAAATACTGTTTATTGCGCTAGTTTTTGGTTTAATACTTGTGTTGTTGAAAGCATAATTTCCCAGTTCTTTGTGATCAAAGGTGTCATGATTACGACTTTGTTCAAACTGCTTTCCTTCTTGGCATCTCTCATCCAGTTCTCATTGGATTAGTTGGTTGCCATAACCTACAGAAATGTAAAACAAATGAAAAATCAGATAAAGAGATGCAGGAATTTGTGAACAGTATGTGTTCTGTCCAACTCACTGGATTTAAATAACTGAAATAAGATTTTTGCTTCTCAGTCAAAGTTTATAGTGAATTAAAAGATGTTTGACATTCCAGACTTGGGCTGCATGTGCTGTCTTTCAGGATGCAATTGCAACAGTCAGTGTATTGATGAATGCAAATTTGGGTAATCATTTCTGAAATATACCATAAATCTTTATTACTACAATAAAGCTCTAGGATAATGGGAGAATGCATTGCTATTATCAAAACTTATTTCAATAAGTGAAAAAAGATTGGATATCTATTTCAGAGGAGGGTACTTTCAATCAGTAAGGGTTGACTCAAGAGTGATACAGCTCCCTTAGCAGGTGGCAAAAATCCCAGTGAGAGAACCCCAGCACAGCCAAGTGTCTGTGTTCTGCAGCAGCACCTCCCAGCACCTCACCTGCTCGATCCAGCTGTTGTAGGCAGAGACCCGAGTGAAGACAGAGGGTTTCTGGTAGTAGTTGCAGCTAAGAGAAGAGCCGAAGCTGACGATGCCATGCACTTCCCACCTGCCATCAGCCCCTTGGCAGTTCAGTGGGCCCCCAGAGTCCCCCTGGCAGGAAGGGGAACACAGTCATCGTGTGAGCAGCTCTTCTGTGGGGTTTTTAGCCTTTCTTCCCATCAGGCCTGTTTGTCTAAAACCAAGCCCTGAGAGCGGACTCACATTACAACTGGAGATGATTCCATCTCCACCAGCACAAACCATGGTGGGTTTCACTGTATTTCCCCACCAGGAAGATTTGGAGCAGGTTGCATAATCCACCACCAGCAGAAGGCCTTGCTGCAGGTCATCAGGAAGGGGTCCATTTGCTGAGAGAGAACAGAAAGTCATGATACCAGCTGGAACTGAAGGAAGAATAAAACTGCTCTGCTAAATTTCTCTTGGGATCTGGGTACCATCACTCCAGGTGGAGAAGCTGTTATAGGTATGAATGTCCCGTAGTTTCATTCTTTTGTATACACCTTAACTTACTAAAAATTTGCATTACTTTAAAAAATATCAAATTGTTAGAGAAATAAAGGGCTACTCTTTTTCCAGGAGTTTGCAATTTACTTATCCCTCAAGGAATTGCCTCCTGAGCCAAGCTGACACCTCTGCTCAACTCCCTGAGATTTTCTTCACATCTATTCCCTTATGTGTCTTCAGATAGCCAGCAAGTGTGTTGGGATTAGCAAACGCACCTGTATGCACACTATTAACATTTGCATTACAATAGCTCCTAAAAGCTCAATAAAGGCCTTTCAGGTGAATTACTAGCTCTGCTACAAAGAAAATAAACTTGAAAGGAAGAAATCGTAATGTATGAGTAAAGTGAGGTCTAATATAATAAACTACCTCACTATAGTGGGTTTTGAGGGGATCTTGAGCACCATCAATAGTCTTTGCTGTCAGTCTCAGAGGAGAAGGCACTTGTGAAAGGTTGTTTTATTCCATGGTTTTGCAAATACCCAAGTACTCACTCTGCAGTCTTCCCCAGCCCGTCACATAGCAGGCAGTGTTGGAGGGCAGGATGCTTTGGGCAGGGGGCAGGCAGGCCACCTGAATCTGGTCACTTAAGGTGGCATGCTCAGAGAGTTTGATCAAAGCAATGTCATACCTGTGGTAACATGCACACATTGGAGTGCGGGGGAGAGAAAGGGAAAGTAAAAAGATTTGCAAAATGGATTAAGACACAGTAGCCTGAGTACTCAGCAGTTACACAGCACTTGGCCTATTCAGAAGAGAAGCAATGGAGCAAAGGCCAGTGCACAAGCAGCAAAGACTCCTGCACCCTAAAGCAATGGGGAAATTCATGGACTGGAAGCTATTCCCTGCAGAAATGCCTGTTTTCCAGATGGCAGAAAGTTGTCTTTTATAGTTTTTTTTCACCAAAACCAAGCATATGTTAGGACTCACTCCAAGGACTGGAAGTGAGTGGATTTCTTTGTTACTGCCCTTAGCCTGCAGCAGGACACAGGGGTTCGTCAGCCGCACGGATATTAATGATCAATAATTCTGTATCGGTGCTGCTGGTGGGAGGGCTTCAAAGAGTGTTGTATAAAATGCTTCATTCCCTTTCATTGTACAAGAGATGTCATTGCATGGAACAGCTTCCAACCGAAGTATGAACATGAAAAATGGCTTCTGGAAACACTATTAATCAACAAGAAATTAATATTGTTAATTGCTTTGTATTCTCTTGAGGAGGAAGGTACAAACTGGACATTGTAACAGGAGGCTCTAAACATGAATTTAATTGTCATAACTCCAGGTGGGTGGGATTTAGACAGTTTGATTTTTACCCTCCACCCAAAAACTGAAAAAATACCTGCCACCATCTTACCCATTTGCAACATCCTGTGGATCCCAGTTCTCATTAACAATGATCTTTTCTGGAGAAAGTGCAATTGATCCTTCTTCCTCAGCGGCTAGGCTGTACTTTCCAAGAAACACTCGATATGTCTGAGAAGAACTGGGCAGGAAAAGGATGAACACTGAGTTATGCAGCTGCTGCTCAGGCATCTGCATCTTTGGCTCCTGAGAGATTCAGTAAGAATATCTTTGAGTGTAATCTCTCATCACAGGCATGGTTTGTCTGGAGCTGAGCCGGTGATTTGCTAAGGGCAAAGAGTGTGTTCTAGACTTTATAATCCTTTCATCTCTAAGCTGTCCTCTCAACTCCTGCTCAAGGCTTCATTAACAAATTCAAGGTGCCTCCAATCTTTGCAGGGTTCAGCTCGTATTCTTCAATGCAGTAACAATTTGGAGTTTTTTTTATAGCCATAAATAACTTCAATAATAAACAACTGTGTGATAGATATAATATGTAGGATTTATAATAATAACATGCAGCCAATCCTTCATGTTTCATATTATGATATTTGCTACAACTTAATGTTAAAATAACCATATGTTACCAGAGCAAAATGGGATTGTATTTGTGGAACCAGTTTTGATGATGAAACAACATTTTTGTACCTGATAATTTCTTTGTTATACTGCCACATAATACAAAGAGTTTACTGAAAATTACTTATATGTTCAAAATATTTGTGATTATTTCTTCAGGGAGTGGATTGATGAGTTAATTTGTGGATCTCACTGATAATTATATTACAGAAACAGTCAACACAACTGAATTTTAATAGCAAATTGAAAATAGAAGGATGTTTGTAGTTTGTTTATGGAAAATGAAGAGTATACAATTCAGGTAACTGAGGTTTTTCCCCCCTTTTACATTAGGAAAATAAAGAGATGTCATTCTCCTGAATTTTAATCAAAAGGTATGATGTGAAACTCAGAGCTTTCAACTGGGAAAGGGAGAACTGGCATTGATACGGTTTTCATTCACCACTTTCTGCTTGTGCTGCTTCCTGGGTCAGATTTATCTTCATTGCTTACCTGATGCAGTGGGCAGCTGTCAGTACCCAGTTTGTGGCAATGAGGGTTCCCCCACAGGTGTGACGCCACTTGCCATTGGAATTATATTGAAGGGAGGCCTGGAATCAAAGAACCAAGTAAGGCTCAGGCATTTGCTCACTCATTTTTCATTGTTGTGCTTTGTTCCTGCACTCAGAATACAACTTGCTGATGGTGGAAGGCTTTGAAGTTTCCAACGCTTGGTCACAGAAAGGCTTTCCCTCCTTTCCTATCATCCAAAGCTTGATTTTTAAAATATATCTTCCTTAAATAGCCCAAGTCTACTTGACTTAAAACAAGAGCCTGCATTACCAGCAAAATGCAGCACATTCAGAGCTTTCTTAAAAAGATTGGAAAGTTTAAGATTGATCAGAACAGAAGAGTCAAAACCTAAGACACGTCAGGCAAGATGCATCAAATGGAATTTAAGAGGTGGTTTTGTTCAGTTGTGCTGTACAGAGATAACACAGCCCCAGTTGTTCCAGGGAAAGCACAGAATGACCAACCTGCCAGGGCCAGCTGTATGGTCTTGCATTTTCCCCTCCAACAACTCTGGACACAAGAGGTGGGTAGGCAGGAACCCCACAGCCAAAGGCTAGAAGACATACAAATAGGATGTGTGTTTTGAAAGTATGTTTAAAAAAATATTTGTAAGATATGAAATAGCACAGCACTCAGTTACTCTTTCAAGAAACCCTTGTAATGCACATCCTATGCTGTATTTTTTTCTTTGAGGCAGAATGTTCAATTTGTCTAAAAAAGGAAAGTTGTTTTTAGATTTTAATTAACTTTTTATTTTAAAATTAAGCAGAAGTTGGACACGTACCTGCAGGTGCCAGAGTCAACACAGCAAAGAGGACTCCAAGCATGGTGCCAGTTCCTGGGTGCTGCACACTCAATTCTCCGGTCATTTTATATGGTGTCCTTTATCTATGGGACATATGACTTAAAATGCAGAGCTATTCCAATTACAATGGAAAACTTGTGTCACTGTGGGATAATTCTTTATGTACATAAGTTGCTATAAAATCCCCATTTATATGGACCTTGGATCCAGGCTATATAAACAACTTGGTTAAAAAGAATTCCAAATTAGTTGCTTATTATCTGCAGCAACTGTTTGCATTTCCATTGCCTTGAAAGTTCATCACAAAGGTGTTCACAGAACGAAAATGTTAAATTAATTATTCTAATGCTTGGTGGTATGTCAGCAGTAAGTGTCTGATATATTCAGACAGTGATAGATTCAGATGTGTGGGTCTAGTTGATCTCTAGAGGCTTCCTTCCTACCTTAGATATTGTACAACTGTATGCCTGCTTGAGATTTTATTTTGGTCTGGGATCTGCTTGTTTTTTGTTTTGTGTGTAACTGAATTATTTATACCACACTGTACTGACTGAGAACTGGTATCTTCTTTCCCAGATAAAGTTGCATGTGTTTTAGCATGCCAGACATCTTCAATAAACCAGACTGTATTCACTTTGAAGTGGAACATACTTCAAGCCATACAGCTGTCCATGATGAAGCAGAAATCCTGGTATGTTGTGGAGTCAGACTTCATTCCTTTCCTATTTCCCTTTGTTAGATCAACAGCACAGCCCTAGAAGAGAACAGGGTTTCCTGCAGCATTGCAAATGAGCCTGTGTACATCCCAGAGCAATGCTGACCTGTGCTATCACACATTGTGAGCTTGTTAATGAAAAAGAGCAAAGCACTTTCACTCACAGGACAAAGCAGGCAAGAGCAGGCATCTACACCCCTCCAGAGATGCTGCCACAAAAGGAAGTGTCCTAATTAATTAGTGACATTTGAGATCAGTGACTAGACATCAACGCTTACCCCTGTCTCTTTTTTTCTTTTTATCTTCTACTACAGGAATTTTCCATCCTCTGTTACCTTTCCATCCACCAACCATTGAAAAACTGTTGCTGGTTATTTGAAAAACAAACATCTCTATCCCGTAAGCCAGGATACCCATGAGGAACAAACTTACTGGAATGGAAACAAGTATCATAATGCCAGTTTTGCAACCAGAGCTATGTTGTACGCTGACACCAAACAAGGAGTTAAAAAATGCTGAAATAAATCTAATGTCAGGATTAACAAGCAGCAAAAGCCCTGATTTCTAGAGCTTCTATTCAGTAGTAGGTACTGTTTTGCATGAAAGATGCCTGGAGCACACATGTGGAAGGCAGAAATATAGAATGCTTTGTTGTTTTGACTGCTTCTCAAGAACGTATTTTCTTACCCAGACAATAGCACTTGAGAAAGCTGCATTTTGAATTGCAAATTGTATCAACCAAACCCTGTTCTGGCATCTTGTATTTATTATCTGACAAAAGCAGAAACCAGGGTTAACAGTGCAGAATTGAGATTCTAAATTTTTTCCATTATTTTTTTTTTCTTTTCTGAGAGTCTGAATTTACAAGCTAAACAACATGTTATGATGCTCAGTTTAACTTCCATGTCACTATCATTTTCACTGAATTCCAACTAAAAATATAAATTTCAGATGGTCAGTTACTATTTTAACTTTCTTCGTTTGTTGTGTGCTTGTAAATGTGGAATTTTGTTTAATTCTTTAAGCATTTCTGCATTTCACAAATATAACCTTCTGCTCTCTTGCACACTGTAATTACAGAAACCCTGTTTCTTTTCCCCCTTCTTCATGGAGGAATTGTGAAGCAGTTCTTTTGTTATGGAGGAAATGCTCATAGGAATCCTAATATATTTAATGTTAAACACTCCCAAAGTTATTTTGGTTTTTGTTCTATTCATGCTTCATGTGATGGTAGCTTATCCATCTTTTCCAGGCCTAAACAGTCTTCCTTGGACGCCATGGGTGTCATGCTGCTGGCAATTCTGCCAGGAAACATCAAATGGCTCAGCCTTCAGCTGATACCACGGTGGCTTGGAAACAGTCCCCTGGACGCTCTTATCATCTTCATGCCAGATGTATCACAGAAACTAAGCAGCTTGTGGAACTTTGGTGAGAAAGAGAAGGAGCTTCTGTTAAAGCAGAATAGTAAATATCTCCTTCAATACACAATGTACCTATGTACAACTTAAAACGGACTGTTGCTTCCCTGTCTTTATTCCCCAGAAGGGCAGTAACTCTGCTATACTAAATGGAATTGTCTGCAGGGAAGTTACAGGCACTGAAATCTGCTTTCCTAAGGGATGTTTTTCATCTGAAATCAGACAGTAAACCCTCAGAAAATGTGAAGTTAAATCCTGACCGTTTTTCCTTAGGACCACCAACTGTGCCAAATTCATTACTTGCTGGATGGCTGTTAAATCTGATGCTTCATGGTTCCTCCCAAGGATCGTTTCTGTGTTCTTCAAAGTAAAGCTTGGCCTTCATTCCTATAGAACAAGGTTATACTGAGCAAGGAAATGGAGATGAGCCTTACTCTGTGTGTTTCTGTCACTTGTTGTGCCTTTCAAATTGTCTTATATCTGGCTTATATCCATTTATATATTATTTTCCACACTGTATTTGCAGTAAATACTGGCCACAGATGTAACATAAGGCTCTGCTTATCTTAACTGGGTGGGGAGCAAAGGCAGGAGCAAGCAGAGACAAAACCAACAAAAAATCCAACTACACTTCAGCAATCAGATTAGACTGAAACATATTTATTTAGAAACAACAGCTTTGGTATTTTAAAACCAAACAACCTGTAAGTCACTAGAAAGTGGGATGTCTTTCCCCATAGCCAAAACAAATCAATGCACAAAGTCTGAACAGGCTTAGAATAGGAAATTTGTAGTCAGCATTTCCAAGTGTATATCCAGAAAACAACTTCATTAAATTGATTTTGCACTCTACAGTCATAAAGCCTGAAAAACCTATTAGAAGAATTTGGATATCTACAGTTCAATTGACTGTCACTGAAGTGGAGGAAAAATTAACATACTCCCCCTCCTCCTAAGCAATAAATTAAAAACTGTATACCAGAAACGAAGTTACACTAAAGTTTTCTAGTTAACTCTCAGAAGGGAATTATCATCCCTTATTTTTCTGTAGAATTAAAAAAAAACCCAGATCAAAATATCAAGGACTTAGTATATCTTCAAGTATTTTCACCAAATGGATTACTCCTAGGGAACTGAACAGCTTACAGGGAAAGGAAACATCTGTTACACAAGCTTCTGGGATAAACTATTGAATCATCACACCTTCCAAGTCTCAGATTCCTGTTACAGCAAGGCACAAAAGGATTGTTGCATTCCTTGTTCTCAGCTGCAAAATTGCCAGGTGTCTTATGCAAACAGAGACTGAAAGCAGGACTAAGTTCACTTGGACGCAGGGACGCTCCCATTCAATTAAAGGAACAGGGTGTTATTTCAAGACCATCTGTCTTGCTTACTGCTACAGATTCTGAGCTTTAGCTGGCTTCCACTTCTTCCCTGTATCTGGAATCAAGTTCTGCATCACCTTCATTTGAAGTAGGTCCATCTAAGATGAGGCAGCAGAGCTATTTGCTCTGAAGTGCCCAGTAGGAAAAGGTATCAGGTCATCCCTGGGCTGTGGCTGTGAAGCCTCTGGGCACTTCAGTGGGCACAGTCAGGGACAGTCACCTGCAGCAATGGTTAACAAGTCACTTGGTAAAAGGCAGAAGGCAAGTCTTGGAGATGACAAAGGCAACCGGATAGACAACAGTGAAAGGATATAATTACATAATTCCAAGGACATACATACTTCAGGCACAGGTCAGGGCACAGCTGTTACACAGTAAGTGACATCACCTCCTAACCACTTCCTCCCTTTGCACTGAGGTTCTGATCATGATCAGAGGCTTGTAACTGCAGTTGTCTGACATATATTTCTATCCTACCTCTTCCTAGGTTAGTTTGTCTGGCTACAAGCACCTCTCACTCAATCTTTTATTGGATGACAGGTATTCAGACCTGCTTAGGATCAGGCTTGATCTCCAGTGCTCAAAATGACAAAACCAGTGAGCTGACAGGGAAATTTCCAGCTCACTTTAAAAGACCTCTTACACTCCAGCTATCAAGTTTAGTTCAATACCTTCTGTTCAGCCTTAGCTATCCAAAATCGAATTTGATTTTATAATTTGGAATAACAGTACAATCTACAGCTAGAACTTTTCCTCCGACAGCTCTGCTTAACTATCATCTCCTTTTTTTAAAAATGCAACCTACATTTAACTCTGTTCAGCCCTCAGAAGGGAAGCCTCTAAACAGCACAACTAGCTCACACAGCAAATCCAGTCTGGTCTTGCATTTCCACTTCATATCAACAAACAATCAGAAAGTCCCAGTATTAAGAGCAGAACTCACCCTCTACTGTCTGTTCTGCACTAAGTTTTTACAGCAAATAAGTTTTCCAAGGCAACTCAAAACAACTTGAAATTCTTTACACCCAGGTAAGATGCATGAGAGCTTGGAGCCAGAACCTTCAACTCACAGTAAAAAGCACTCAGTACTTTCCTTAATACAGCTTTGTATTTTGTCTGACTTGGAGAAACATCAATTCAGCATCTTCCCAAAATGATGGTGGTAAGCGTGGTTTGATGGAGGACTTCACAGTCCATTCTATAATATGAACATGTACCATGAGTCCCCGCAAATCAGCACCTTCACCTTAGAACACCAGCCTGCCTTTGGGTATTCCTGTGTGAAACGTCACATGTTCAGAGCAGGCAGGCAGGTATGCAGGTCTCCACACAGCAGTACAGACAAGTACAGCAGCTCTCTCACATGCTTTCTGGTACTGAATAACAAGAAGCATCATTGCATGACAACTGCAACTGCTGGCCTAGAAACAAGCAATGTCCTAAACTGATGTGTGGAAAAAGGACAGAAAGCTATGTCTGCCTCCACCTGCAGCCTCACAAACATCTAAGGACAGATGATGAGTTTATCTTTTCTAACAATTGTGAGTCTTACTTCTCCAATCCCTGCCCTAATCCTCCTTCTTGCAAGAAGAGGTCATAGATCACTTGTTTCAAGAGAAACAGAAAATCATTACAGTCCAAGACAGAGACTGCCCAGGCACAGCTGACGCAACATCAGGTTGACAACACTCAGTGGATAGCAGCCCAAAGCAGCAGCTTTATACCTTACTCCTGAAGAGTGGCTTGGCTCCTGGCCCACAGTATTCATTGTAGATTAGTTTGAACAGAAACAAGTGAAACAAAGTAATTAAGGAGGCCACACTGAACCAGAACAGGAAGGGTAAGCCTGGGTATTGCTTGGCCATGTGTTCCTCATGAGCCAGAATAGCTTTTAGGTGGAGCGTGTGTCTTAGGTCTTGCAAGTGGACCAAATCTGTTGATATATAAAGCAGTGGTGTGATGGGTTGAGTCACCATGATGGGGAAGGTGTGACCTCGTGCCTCCGAGGTCAGCTCCACGGGCTCGTTCATACAGCCTGCCTCACACGCATACAGTCTGACAGGCTTGTCCTGGAATTTCACAGACACATGCAAGAAGGGCTTTCCTTCAGCATCCAGGAGAACAGCTAAATTGATCAAGTCCTTATTGTAATGGATTCCACGTAAGGAATAGCTGTTATGAAGTACATCAGGATCAGCCTGAAACTGAAGATGGTTTTCTGTGAACTGCAGACCCCCAAAACTAAGCACCATTCCCTGCATGAGTCCATGGACTCCAGCTGTCACAAGACCCTTGCATCCCCGTTTCTGGAGAGTCAGCTTCCACAGGTCCGAGAGCTGCAGGATCTGGGTGACACTGGTCAGCTTTGGAGGCCACAGGTTCTCGGCGTGCATGGTCGCGTGGCCGCTGAAGCAGTGGTCAGCATAGTTCAGGCTGGCTTCAATCTTCTCCCGCTCCTCACCACTGATGAGTGGATCTAGCAGGGGGGCTGGCACAGTTGACAGCACGTAGTAGAGGGTCATGTTGACAGTCTCACTGGATGGGGTATGGGCATCTGTGATCTTTCTCATTTCAATTCCTGTGGCAAAAGAAAACAACCAACAGTCAGAAATTAACTAGGAGGAAAAGATCAAACACGCACATTGATCCATATGCAGGTGCTCTTTATAACATCTAAGAAACATTTGCCCATAAAACACCAAAGTGAAATATTTCCTTTTGTTTGTCTAAGGAGATACTCTCTTTGTTATTTGGGAGTTTGAAAGCCAAGCTCTCACTAAAGACATAGCTAACTCAATAAACAGATGCCTTTACAGGCCTGTCATCATGACTCTGCAAGAATGATCGGTCAAAAGAACATAATCTTTCTATAAAATAGCAAGTTCTACATTATTTGGTCAGCTACTCTTTTAAGTAAGACATTAAAATCTTAAGAAAAAGCATCTCTGTAGAACAGCCCTTAACTTCCATGCAGAATCTGTCTTTTATACTATCACTGAAGGTCAACTTTATTTCCAACTGACATGCAGGGCAAATCAGTGAAGTTCCTGAAGCCATAAAAAGCAATACACACAGAATAATGATTATATATCTTCTTCTATCACTTCCTATACGTAGTCAGGTGTACTCCACTTTGCAAGGCAAGCTGGGTTCCAAACCAGGAGCACTGTTTTACTATCCCACAAACCATCAGGAAGACCAGAGCCTACAGCAACCAGGACACTGAGCTTCAGCCACCCTGTAAAGAAATCCCATGGAAGTTGAGCATCACTTTCCTTACCTGAAATGAACAAGTCAGACCAGGTCTGCTGGTGCTCCTGGAAAAGATCTTCCACCCCCATCTGCATCACCTCCAGCATCTCTTTCTTGGCTGCCTCCCTCAGCTTGCTGAAGGTCTCCTCCAGCCTGGAGACCTCGATGGGCTCAGAGGCATACACCACGGACAGCACGGTTTCGTCAAAGTGCGACTTGGGTGCGACCTGCACCCGGCTCACGAGTTTCTTGGCAGCCACCACCACCAGCACCATCTTGGGGCTACCGGCCAGCAGCAGGCGGCCGGAGGAGAGCAGGAACTGCCGCTCCTCCACCTTCTCCAGGCTGGTGGTAAAGTGCCCGCCCAGCTCGGGCGCGGCGGCGGAGGCCGAAGCCTCGAAGGCGGCCACCCGCTCGGTGGGGTTGGCGATGCGGATGCGTTGCAGGTAGAGATGCGGTCGGCTCCGGTGGGCCACCACCTCCTCCCGCACCGTCACGCAGTCCCCGGCGCTGGCCCCGGGCCCTGTCTGGACGCACCGCACCCTCCGCACGGCCCCGTCCCGCAGCGCCGCCAGCGCCGCCCGGGCCTCACCGCGCCCGCCCAGCGCCCTCAGCCGCACCAGCGCCGGGTACTCGGTGGCCAGTGCTGGGCCCCCACTGGTCCCCGAGGGCCGCACCCAGAGCCGCCCGGCGGACACGTCCAGCAGCAGGAACCCGTTGCCCGCCACCTCCAGCCCCGGGGGCCTGCCGGCCCCGGCCGCCTCCTCAGGCAGCGGCAGCGCATCGCCGCGCTGGGTCTGAGCCCGCCAGGCGCCCGCAGCCGCCTGAACGCAGAGGGCGGCTGGTCCCCGGGGCTCGGCCCCGCGCCCCACG
>VYXF01002653.1:248002-279470 GCA_013397295.1 Polioptila caerulea | reverse complement strand
AGCCTCCTCAGTTCCGGGACCTTCGCCCCCGGCTTCCAACCGCGCCCCCCTCCGGCACCGGGATCCCCAGCTTCCAACCCCGCCGGCTCCGGGAGCCCCCGGCTTCCAACCCCCTGTTTCTGCGCCCGCCCTACCCCTGCCCCGCTCCTTCTGCTGTATCCGCGGGTGTCCTCGAGCAGCTCCAGACCAGGGCTGAGGTTCTGTGTCTCCTGCCCGGGGCACTGCACCGATCGAAAAGGCCTGGAGGGCTTTTCCGTAATTCCTGTGGCAATTTACTGGCTTACCACAACAGTGACTATGCGGGAGAGGAAATACTTTCTATCATACTGTAGCCCAGCATGTCGTAAATTGAGGAACGAACTTTCTCACGTGTCTTAGATGTGCACAAGAAAGCTTTGTATCCAGAGCAGTGTTCGAAAGACACAACGAGAAACAGTTTCAAGCAAGTCAGGCAGAAACGCTGTGAGTTAAAGTGAAATGTGAAATTCTCGACCAGGCTGAGGCAATGAACCAGCTCAATGAAGAGAAATAGAAGATACATGTTCTTAATTTATTCCTGCAAATTAGCTGTTTTGATTGGAGGTGTTCACTGGGATCCCAAAACGGTGGATGAGACACCATTCCTTGCAGGTTTCAGTGGGGTTGGTGGTGTCTCAGCTTTGAGGCTGCTGTAAGAGCACAGCTCTGACCCTTCCAGTTTTTAGGAAGTTGCGGCTATGCCTGGAGCACGTGTTGCACGTACTCACTGGAACATCTACATTGGCAGCTGGCTCTGTTTAAAAAGACAGGCAGCTGGCTATAGCCAGCACGCAGAGCAGTGCAAACACACAAAGAAAGGGAAAATGTGCTTGCTGGGTTGGCATAGCTGTAGAATACAAAGCTGCCAAACAGAGACAGCCTGGGTACGGTAGCGTAAACAATGAGGCATTCAGGATTTTGAGTGTGCAAAACCGCTTTCGTTTTAGACCAGAGAGATTTAACTTCATTAAAATGAGACACTTGCAATTTTAAAAATCTATGTTGAGTTGCAGTTCTTAGTCTGAGGTCTGAAGGTGAAGGACTGAACATCTTTGCTGTGGCTCCTGCCTAAACTGTTGATGCTGCTACAGATTTATCACAGGCTTTGTCCAGACCTGCAAAGTACTAAAGAAATCTAAAGTGAAAGTATGGGGGTTTTTTTGTGGTTTTTTTTTTGTTTGTTTGTTTGGGGTTTTTTTTTTTGGTTTTTTTTGTTTTTTTTTTGTTTTGTTTTTTTTTTTAATTTAGGGAAACTGGCAGTTTTGCAAAAGGAAGTTTTCTGAAACCACAATCTTAGCGAGAACTAGTACATCCGTGGGCTCTTGCCTGGAATGCTCATTGCTAGAGCATGAGGACTGTTCTCTTTGCCTGTTAATTATGGGGGAATTCCTGCATTGAGGAGAAGGAATGGAGGGAAAAGTGTTTTGAAAACACTCACGAATATTCCCAGTGAACAGACAGTAATGGGAATTCTTTGGGATGATGCTGCTATGGATCATTGAGAATATCAGTCACCTACAGTGTGACCCTTTTAATGTGCTTGATTTTTTTCTCCTCATCCCTTCTTGGGGTTGTTTTTTTGGGGTTTTTTTGTTTGTTTTTGTTTTGTTTTTTTAACCTGAACCCTATTGTATGTGTGATTTCTGTTAATTTAAAGAGATGATTTACTGACAGGCCTCACATAGAATCTGTGTCAGTGGTAGCTCCTCATCTGGTATCCCGCGGGCTCTAAAGGGTTTCCTTACATTAAAACTTACATTCACTGCATGTAGAAGTGACCGTAAAGCTAATGCTAATTTTAAGAAATGTAACTTTCTAAGACAGGATTATTTTGCTTGTTCTCAAGGGCAGAGTGAAATAGAAAAAGATATCAGCATAAATGGTCAGGGCTACAGCAAGAAGACCCAGCACTAGGCCACAGAGATTAATGAAAGACTAAAAGATGTATAGGGCCAGAGAAAACCAGTTAATATAGGAAACAAAACCACAACAGATTCTGTGTTCACCAGGGAAATATAGGAGGTGACAGGTAGGAAGAAGGTATGAAGAAGGTATTTAATAAGGCTTCCAGTTTCTAGAGCTGTGCATAACATTATAATTCATTTTTCGTTTGGTTTTTATGTATAAATATCCCATAAGTGTTAGCCAGCTGCAGCCTACCAGTAGCTGCAGCTGGCCAGAGAGTGACTCCTCTCCTCCTACACCGGCGTTTGCTCAATGCCTGTTTGCCCCTCTGCACACCCACTGCCCGGTGTCCCAGGGCCGCTGGTGTTCCGCATGCTGCCCGGCCCCCTCAGCCAAGCCCCGCTGGACCCTGCACCCCAGGTAAAGCTGCTGCAGCTCCGGGATCAAATGGGCACCACGAACTCCTCATCTCGGTGTTCCCTCGCTTACCACGCGGTCCCAGCGCGTCCTGCCCTGTCTCCAACCCTGCCCCGGCTGCCCACCCGCCTCTTGCGGGGGCCGGGGCTGGGAGGAGGAGCCACCGCCTCTCCGCTTCTTCCGCCCGTCTGCGCCGGGCGGGTCTGGCGCGTGGCACAGCTCCGGCAGCCTCGGAGCCGTCCGGTCTGTCCCGCAGAAATTGATCCCGCTCGGAGTCAACCCCCGGAGCGGGGTCCGGGGAGGAAGTCGCCTTCATGGTGTCTCCGGCCGTGCTGCTGCTCTGGGCGATGCTGGCAGTGCTTGGGGCGGGGAGTGGCCGTGCTGCACAGCAGGAAGGTAAGGGGGGGCTGCTCGGGGCACGGGAGGGACCGGCAGCATGGGGAGCCGGCGGTCAGGCTGATGGACGGGCACAGCCGCCGTGGGTGCCACTGCTGGCCTCCGCGTCCTGGTCTCGCTCCCAGGCACTGCCCGACCCGACCCTACGGCCGAGTGTGAGCCCCTGGGCGGCACCTCGAGCCTCAGGCAGCCCACGGCTCGGAGTATCGTGAGACAACATCATTTCATCCCGGTGAAGGATGGGATCCTCGGTCCCGCGGGTTGCAACCCACCTGGGTCAGCCCCTCCCTGCTTTTGAACTTACGCCGTTCAAGAATAGGTAACGGGAGAGCATTTGATCCCAGACTGGCCACACTGTGACTCTAGATCAGGGATGCTCCTAAAATAGCATCAGTCTGTCCTCCCCGGAAACAGCTGGTAGAAGCACTAGAGTAGTTGGTAGAACAGCAGAGTTAGAGCAGCTTCAGAATGTCAGCAGCACTGACAAAGTGGTTCATACATTGTCACTCTGCCAAGATGTTTGGATAATTATCTCTGTCTTCATTAAAGAAGTGGCAATTAGGAGGAGATTTAATCTTGTTATGTAGAATATTTCCCTTCCCAGTGTGATTCTGGTATAACTACCTTTATTATATATGTACATTAATACAGTTAGTGTGTATGTACGGGGGTGTTGTGAGTTCTCTGGCTATAGTGACATAATTAAAACAAAGAATCTCTGTGCTATCCTGCATTCCATATACATCCCAAATCTTCCATGGGTTTAGTAAGGTTTTAGAGTGCACTAGAGTTGCACTCAGTGCAACTGAGGGTTGAGAAAGAGAATGAGTTAAATTGGTTAGGAAGAGGGACTTAGCTGTTTTCTGAACCCATAACTTTTGGCATGGCTCAAAGAGAAAATGCCTTATCTTTCCTGTGCCTCAGCTTCCCCACGGTAATCTAAGAGTAATGATATCTGTCTTCTCTCTTGGATGTTGTTTTAGATCTGTGCAAAAGCTCTCAGTATAGTTATTTGTAGTTGATAGAATTAAAAAAAATCTTCTGTAAATGTAATACAGAGATTATATTATCCACTGTTGAATTGTGCACTGTTTTTTTTTTTTTTTTCTATGATCCCTATATTAATGGTATTTTCATAGACACTCTCTTAACAGGAAGTGGCATAGTAAGATTTCCCAAATCACAGCCTAGAGAAAAATTCATTCCTTGTCCTAAAATGCAGCTGCAGCTGTGCTTTCCCTGTAGACTTAGGGCAGAAGTAAATAACTTATTTTTTTTTGTTACTGAACTCATCTGGTCTCTGATTTTTATTCTTCATAAAAACTCAGAAGTTTACTGAATCATTTCATTGTGATCTTGCTATCAGGGGTCCTGTTCCAGTGCTTTGTTCTTACAGAATCCTTTTCACCTCTAGAGCTCTAAAACCTTCATAAAAATGGCAAATGTCCTCTTTTATCATTCTACAGATAGAAAATCAGGGATAGCAGAATTGGCAGCTTGTTGCATAGCGGAACCAGCAATACAGTCCAGGTCTCCTGGTTCTGAATCCAGTGCTTGTTTTGTTAACCACTCTGTGTTTGTATTTTGCAGCCATGCTATTATTAAATGTATTTATACAATTCCTAATTGTCAATGTGGTCCAGGGAGCCTTTGGGCCCAGGAGGCTCAGCTTAGCAGAACAGGCTGCATTTCTACTTATGGAAATTGACTGTGATATGGGAAACAGGGAAGTGTCAATCTGTTTAGGATGTTTTGAAAAGCTTGCGTGTGATACTGGAAGTAAGAGGGTTTACTGCTCTGTCCTTGAAAGTACCTGCATCAGTGTTCAGCAAAATCTTTGGGAAAGAGAAGAAAGGGTTAAAGCAGGAGTGGAGGCAACATAGCACAAACTTCCAGTGCTGGCCTGAAGGAATGTCTTTTGGGATGGAAAGCTCTTGCTACTGCAGAGAGTTCTTAGAACAGAAACTGAGCTTAGTGTCTCTCAGTGTCCTAGCCCACAGGGAATCTGTAACTTGGAATTCTGCTGGTCACGAGAGTGGTCTTTGTGCTGGTTTTTCATGCTCCTCTGAGTTCACAAACTGTATGGGGAGAACTTTTCTGTCTTAGAAATAGGACACCGCTTCCCGTTCTGTGTGAGCCTTTAGCGCTCATCCTGTCCAGCAAACTTTTGGCAGTCAAGTCATAAACAGTGTGGGGCTTTCTTGGGGTGGCGGCATGAAAATGAATTAGTGATTTATTTAATGTGAGATGCCTGATATTTTGGGCTGAAATAATTGCATAGCAGTCAGGATCCTTTTGTTCTTTCCTTCTTTCCTTCTCTTATCATTATCATATGCTTTCTTCCCTCATGTACTAGAATTTGAGGGTTGTCTACATTCCTCTCTGGCAAACTCATGTTTGTCTCCCTCTTCCTTGGCAGTATGATCCTCACCTTCTCAGAATCCATGACCTCAGAGCTCTCTCATAAAGCTTCTATGGCTGTGTGCCCTCATATGGCTAGAAACTTTAATGGCTTTACATATTCCCCAAGGACATACATATTTTACTCATTTGTTTGCTCTCTCTGACTGGGCTGGACACAAGGCACTGGAGTGTGCTGAAGGTGCTAGTTTAGAAATGCTCTTCACATGTCTAAAAATCTGCCCTTAAAAACTGCACCAATATGGGATTCATATTCTTTTATTTATCACTTTGTGCACATCTCTAATAAATACAATTAGACCTGACCGACTTGATTGTTCTCAATCTCTCTTCCCTTTTTAAATTCTGATGCAGGTAAAGGATTTGAGGAATTTCTTTGGGAATATCTTCTTTCTTCCTGACTTGGAGTCTTACACTTGTTTTTTACTTTTGCTACCTTTGCCAAGTCCATCTAAAACTCCAGCTTCTAGATCCTTCCTATATAAGACCAGACAGAGTATCAGTTTGGTTACATGAGGAAGATATATCTGGTACATCCATTGAAAAAAATCATTGTTCCAAAAAAGTCTGCTGAGGCCAAGAAAATGTGCTTTCAGTTTTTCCTGGTATTTTCTGATGTTTAAATTGGATGGCCAGGATTTGCATTTAAGCACTGTTGCCAGAGCCTATACAAATACCTACTTCAGCAAAACTCTTAAGGTGAAATATAACATTTCATCATTTTAATGAGGAAACCAGAACTTCCAGGTAAAAATCATATTCCAGGGTACCACAGAGAAACTTCTGAAAGAGAGCTTCAGGATTTAGTTTTATCATTTTTAAGGGACTGGAAATGAAAAGCAAGTTTGGGAGGAGAATGTAAATGAAAATTATAGCACAAATAAATTCACTTTGAATATGTATGAAAAACTGGAAAATGCCTCAGGAATGCAGTAGAAAATTGAAGCAGCCATGGAGAATGAATAACACTTAGTCTAATTTTTGTTTTCCCTACATCCAGCCAATGCTGAGTGACAAAAAAAGCAGCTCTGTGGGAACAGAAAGTCAAAACTGCATTTTCCAAATGGGCATTTTGTAGTACTATTTTTTATCTTCAACTTTCATTTCCTTTGTACTCTGTGTGAGAGAAGAGAATTGTAGCTTTCACTAGCAGGGCAAAAAAAAACCATTTAATAAATTCTATTTTCTTTTTTACCTCAGTACTCAGGCAATGAAATTGTATCTTTACATAATCTCTCATTTTATACCCACAATCAAGTTAGGTGTGAAACAGCAGGTTGTGGAAACAACACAAGTTGAGTATCTCTTGTGCTTTCCCCTGTGTGCAGAAAAACTGCTTGTTCTGACTGTTGCCACCAAGCAGACTGAAGGATTCCAACGGTTCAGAAGATCAGCCCAATTCTTCAACTACAAAGTCCAGGTGATGTCTAGCAGCTTCCATGGTGGTTGGTCAAAAGGAATTTCAAATTATGAAATGGATAAAACTTGGCCCCACAGTGATTAAATAAAAGGTCAAGAGAGGACACACACCTCCTCAACTGGCTGAAAAGTACCATGACTGGGTCTCTTCTGCAGTATCCTGAGTGTTGGCTTGGGATAAGATTCATAACTCCTGGTCAAGGGAGCCTCAAGGCACTTTTCCAGTGCACTGCCAAGACACACAGTACGGAGTGTTCTCCTGTCTCTGTGGCTAGGAGTGCTTTGTCACTGTGCTACGTTTTGACGCTGACTGTCCAGCCCAGAGACTGGATCAAAGCCCCTAGTCCATTTGTCCTGGGACTGCTGTTTTTGCTGTGATTTGCACTGAATGTTATCAGGACCAGTAAGATTGTGGGTTCTGGTTCTTTCCTGTGAGCCTTGCTAGGAAAGTGCCCTGTTGAGGTGACTGTGTGCCTGTCACTGTATAGGTGCTGGGACTGGATGAGGAATGGCAGGGTGGAGATGACCAGCAGCCAGCTGGAGGTGGGCAGAAGGTCCGTCTCCTGAAGTCAGCTCTGAAGCAGTATGTGGATAAGGAGGACTTGATCATCCTTTTTGTAGAAAGGTAATAGTTGCAAAGAATTTGCCATGAACTGAATCTTACGGCTGTTTGGACAGGTTCTCACTGAGAAGAAATGAACTGTGAAATCAATTGCTTTTGAAAAGTGTGTCCAGATCTCTGATTTTTTTTTTTTTCCCTGAATGCTCTGTACTTTCCTTGGAATCACTCAGAGCTGCATCTGTGGCAGTTGGGAAGGTCTGATCAGAATAGGCTGATGGCAATTCCTGCATGAAGTTGATAGTGTTGTTCCTGATTCTGCCATGGTAGAATTTGGCTGCCTCTATCTGCAGAGAATGAGCAGACCATTCCTATGGAACTAGGCAGGTCTTTCTTACCAGAGTAATTTGTTTTATAAGGTGAAGTAGGCTGCAGTACATCCTGAAAGCCAAGAATTAGTCTGCCAGAGAGGTGAAGAGTGAAAAGGAAGGGTTGGAGTATCAGTGTGTTTTCATATGCCCAGCACACAAATAAGACTACATTTTAATTAGTTGCATTAGAAAAAAAAATGTAATACTGTTAAACAGAACCAAAAAACTATCTGTTTCTAGAAACTTTTTGCACTGACATGTTTTTCTGACTCCATTCCTTTTGTCCTTTTTGTCTGTCTCTTTCTCTAGCTATGATGTCCTTTTTGCTTCAGGCCCCACAGAACTGCTGAAGAAGTTCAAACAAGCCAAGAGCAAGGTGGTTTTCTCAGCAGAGAATTACATCTATCCTGACAGAAAGGTGGAAGCCAAGTATCCTCAGGTGCGAGATGGAAAGCGCTTCCTGGGTTCTGGAGGTGAGATGCAGAGCTTGCTTTCAGCTTTCTCCTCCTATTTGACCTGTTTGAGAAGTGGCAAAGCAAACTTAAAGTTGATGAATCTCTGCAACAACACAGTGTAGTGAGATTTCATGTGAGAGAAGTGAAAGCACTTGTATACAGGACCATTTTTTGGTCATCTGGGTTGAAACACCTCCTCATACTTACTCCCACAGGCTTCATAGGTTATGCTCCAAACCTGAAGAAGCTTGTGGAGGAGTGGAAAGGACAGGATGATGACAGTGACCAGCTCTTCTATACAAGTATCTTCTTGGATCCAGAAAAAAGAGTAGGTGTATCTAGATTCTGGGTTTCTGAAAATTTGCATTCTAGCCAGTACCCCCATTTTTTGTTATTAGTGGTTTTTATATTTAAGCATAAAACATGAATAGGAAGAGAAATGTCTGAAAACAAGTCTTACTGGAGGCTCATACCAGTATCTATAGGTGCTGGTGTTTAAAGCCCTTGAGTGTAGAGGAACTAAACAGCCTCCTCCCAGGGGTTGTGAAACTGCAGAGTACAGTGCTGACTTAGAGATATCCAAGCTAGCACTGAAGTACATTTTAGGAAAATGCCACGTAACATCCTACAGAAGCCTGGAATTGACCCTGGAAGCAGCATTGCGATTCCAGCACCGCACAGTGCGCTGGCCAGACCATCCAGCCCTCAGGTCATTCTGGTTCTGCTGTCCCTGCCCAGTTGTGCATTACAGAGGCCAGTCTGTCCCTGGGGACAGACCAAATGCATAGAGAATTCAAACTGTAACAGCAATTTACAAATCAAGAGGAAACATTTAAAATAGGGAACTGCCATCAGACTAATTAGAGAGAGACTTGAAATGTTTTTATCAGCAAGGCTGGTAGAAAATTTAGAACAGCTGGAGTTTTTAGTTCCCCAAATCTGAGTATGGCCTGTGATACTTTAACATGAACAGTCCCTTTAATGTTCTCATCTGCAGTTCTGGCCCTCTGCCATGCAAGGGCTTAGTAATTCCCCTGACCTGGCCCTCAGACAGCAAATGTTAGCATTCTGCTGTCCTTTTCAGTAATCAGTCTTAATAGACACCTGCAGGGACACAGAATTCCGTTAAGTCAGAGCTGCATTTTAGTCCGACTCAGTCAGAGTGTGACTTGCAGCAGGGGATAAAAACAAAGATTGCACAAGCTGACCTTATACCTTACTGTCCTCTGGTTTGACATTGGTACCTGGGGCAACGCTTGGGGTCACACTTGCCCTGTGGATAGAAGGCAAGAAACTTTTCACAGCAGATGGTTTTGCTATCTAGCATTATTGTGTATTATATGTATTGTAGGGCTTATATGAGTGTGTGTAAGTCTACTTCATTCATATGATGCAGATTCATTGACACACCCACAGCAGCTTTAAAAGGGGGGGAGAGGGATTTGCATAGTTTTGCCTAATAGAATATATTTAACTTGTTCTTGAAAATGGTGAATTGTCCCAGATTTGAATGAAAATTATGATTATCTGGGAATGTTTTAGGCTTCAAAAGTTTGGACAGTTTGCAAATGACTATAGGAATGGGATATATCTTCACTGAGCATAGGGTCTGTTGTATGTAAAGAATGGATGCCTTTTGTGTTCTAATTAAGGTTATTTATCTAATTCTTTTAAAGGAAAGTATCAACATCAGTCTAGACCAAAGAAGCCGGATCTTCCAAAACCTAAATGGAGCATTAGGTGAGATGGAAGAAGGAAGCTCATTTCTCCTTGGAATGCAACTTGCATGTTGACCCCAGAAATAAAGTTATGGCTGAAGGGATTGTATTTCAGAAATGGCTGTCCCCACAGGAAAAGCTTTAGTAAAAGTCTCTGCCAGAGTTCTGGGATTTGTTTGCAATTCCACTGTGACCAACTACATTCTCATTGTGATTCCTTCTCCACTTCAGGGAATGCAGCTTAGGTTTTTAATTTTACAGTTCTTTGCCACTTTGATCTCCAGGCATGTTGGATTGCATTAGCCATGGGGATTGAAACTGGGAGGGACTTCCAATGCAAGTAATAACACACAGCCCTGCCTAGGGCTTGCCTGTCTTTCCGCTTCAGAACCATTCTGGAATGCCATGGGAGGTGAGAAGTGGCCAGATATGCCTGTGATCACTCACTAATTGTACCAGGCTTCTGACTTGACCTGCTGATTGACTTTGCTATTTCTGGCAAGAGGGATTCACCTACTCTACTGTCATTGTTGCCTAATGTTTTCAGTCTTGCATCATTGCATCTTTATTCTGGTCGAACAAAAAGTTATAATGGCAGTGTAGTTTTTGGCTCCCATGCTCATTAAATCAATAATAGACTGCAGCTTGTATCTGTGCTAGTCTTTTTTCCGAAGGGTTTTGTATGGTTGTGTTGAGGCAACATCCTGGATGATCTCTGCCAGGAGGATGAACTTTTGTGAGGGGTGACAAAGAGAGACATCAGTTGCATAGAACACTTAGGTGAGAAGGGTCTAAGTCTTCCCATCAATACCTGTCCCTGTTATTGGTAGCTGTTCCTCACTGCACAGTTTGTTAATGCCAGTTTTGAAAGAATCTTCCAGTATGGCTTTTGCCAATTCCCAGTCATTATCCAGCTTCCCAGCCACCCTCCTGTTACTTCACAAGATCATGCCGAATATTTTTTTGTCCTTTAAAGATATGGTCTGTAGCCCTTAAACTACTTATGCACGGTTATCCATTGTCTACACTTTCATCTTTCAGCAGTTTTTCTGTATAAATGAGGCCTTTCTGTATAAATGAGGCTTCTAATTATCAATAAAAGCCTTAACATCATGACAATGTCATTTCCAGATGAGATAGTTCTGAAGTTTGAAAACTCACGAGTGAGAGCAAGAAACTTGTTATACGACACTCTGCCTGTGGTGATCCACGGAAATGGACCTACCAAGGTAAGTGGACTGTCCTCAGAAAAAGATTCGGTCTGTGTTTGTTGCAAAGTGATCCTTTAGGCTTGATGGATCAGGTTACTGCCTCCACATATACTGACTTGTCTTGTGTGCATTTACATTTGAGAAACAATAAGCAGTCCAGGCCCATAACAGCGGTTCAAAGACCCACATGTAGTTGGACCCTTAGGCTGTCACGCTTTTCAGATTCTTTAGTTCACAGAGAAGGTAAACAACGTTGAAATGTGATCCCACAGTGGGGGTGCACACAAAGAAACTCCTCTGCCCTGTAATTCATAGTCTGGCAAATTGCCTTTTGCAGCTGCAGCTGAACTACCTGGGAAACTACATTCCTCAAATATGGACATTTGAGACTGGTTGCACAGTGTGTGATGAAGGTCTGCGAAGCCTCGTGGGGTTTAAGGTAAGGTTGCTGCGTCTATTCAAAGCTCTCAAAATAAATCTTAAGTTTGTTATGTGTCTGATGTGAAACATGACTCACCACTTCTCTCCTCCTGTCCCTGAATGTAGGATGAAGCATTGCCAATGATTCTGATTGGCATTTTCATCGAGCAGCCCACCCCGTTCCTCTCCCTGTTTTTCTTGCGGCTTCGTAACCTTCATTACCCAAAGCAACGAATCCAGCTCTTCATTCACAACCATGTAAGCGAAGTTGGCTTGTGATGGACTTAGCAAATGTGGGGAAAATGTACACCTTGTCCTCTTCTCTAGGCACTTTTGCAACCTAAACTTCCAGGCTGTGTAATCACAGTACTTATCTGCAATGGCACCCTTAAGGTCTCATACATATCTGCAGTGACACCCATTCAGCTGTAAATGTCTGCAAGCTTAACAGCTGTTGCCCAGCTACTTGTTTTCAAGAACAGGAGGCTGAGTGGCCTGGATGACCCCATCTTACCTGGTTTTCCTTATTTTTGGAATAGGAGGAACATCACTTGATGGAGGTGGACTCTTTCATAGAAGAGCATGGCAAAGACTATCTCACTGTAAAACTTATTGGACCAGATGATGAGGTGGAGAATGCCGAGGCACGTAACTTGGGCATGTAAGTGAAGAGGCCATACATGACAGCCAGCAGAGACAGCTTGTGTCCAAACTAAGACATCTGTTTTTTCTCAAGATCATCCCTGTCAAGTGATTGCTCTTTTTTCAGTCATCCCTTCAGTTTTTCTAGCATTAACTCTGATGCCTTTATATATTGGGAAAAAATCAGCTTCCATACCAGCTCACTTTGTCCAGTTTCAGAAACAAAGTTCTCACTGGTCCTTTGTTCTGACAGAAGCATAGCCCTGTATCTCCCACCCTCATCTATATACCCAGCCACAGTGCAAAAAGGATACGCACCTATACCTCTGAAGAGGAGGAGTGTTGTAGCAAAACTAAGAACTAGTGGGAGAGTACCTTCCTGTCTGTGATCAGGAGGTTTGAGCTCAGGTGTGGATTTGGGCCAGCTGTAAATACGAACCTCTTCAGTTTGAGCTGAGGAAACAGTTTACTAAATGTGATTTTGACTGTGTCTCAGTATCTGCTATTGGATGCTGAATCTGATGTCCTTGTACTATGCTGGCCCTCTGGGCTGTTACATTAAACCAAACTTCTCTGAGAACTCAGAAGACTTTCAGACTACAAGGTGAAGGAATTCTTGGTGCTCTGTCCTTTGTCTTCCTCTGGTTTAGGATGTGGCTTTCCTTTTCTCTGACTGTAGGGATTTGTGCCGGAAGGATCCTGACTGTGACTATTACTTTAGCCTGGATGCTGAGGTAGTTCTGAAAAACACGGAGACTCTGAGGATCCTGATTGAACAGAACAAGTGAGTTCTTTGGTCTGAGCAATGCTAACTGGTCATCTCACGTGAGGAATTCAGTGCACATTCCTGAGATGTGTAGAGAACCAGGAGAGCCGTGCCAGAGATGGGATGTTAGCCAAACACCTCTTACTTGGGGTTGGTTTTTTTTGCTGTAGTTGTAATCCTTGGATTTTAGGCAGGAGATGTAAATTATCCTTAACTTTGTTTTTATATAGTCACTAGAACAATCGGATTCTAACAGACCTGGTGTAGGGTGCAGTTAGAGAGGAGATAGGGACCATATTTACCTTTTCTTATGTGGCATTTCATTCCAAAAGAGTTAACAAAACAGCAACTCTGTAAGTGAGGGAGGAAATAGCTCTTAGAGTACTGTGGTCTGTAAATATTTTCCTTTTCTTCCTGTGGTAACATCCTGTCCTGCAATTCCTTTTTCTTTCATGCTTCCAGGCTGGTGATTGCCCCCCTGGTAAGCCGTCACGAGAAGTTATGGTCCAATTTCTGGGGAGCACTGAGCCCTGATGGATACTATGCCCGCTCGGAAGATTACGTGGATATTGTTCAAAGGCGGAGAGTGTGAGTATGCAAGGAGAGCTTTTCTGATATAATCCCTCAAATGTAAAGCGTGCTGTAGCACACCATCATCAAACTAATGTCAAAGAACCAGAGAATGGAAATGTCTTTGTGTATGGGAAAGAAAAAGAAGTCTCTGCTCCCATTTGGAAGCTGCTTTATGTTCTCCTCCGAACAGAGACAATAACATACTTGGGGCAGATTTTCTCATGGTCAGAATAAGGGTTTGAGGGTTCTGGCTGCCGAAATCATCTCATCTTACTCATACCATCTGTCCCACCTGAGGATTATAGTTAGTGTGATCCTTAAAATCCTGTAAAGTGCTGTTTAATCTCTGTCAGATAAATCTTCAGGAAACACCAGGTGATCCTTGAATGGAAGATTCACAAAAGAGAATTGTTGATTCATTCATATTCTTGAAGGACCCTCTTTTTTATAGGCCACTGTATGTGCAGTAAATGCTGGAAATCAACTTATTTACTTTTGGCTGGTTCAGTTTCTTGAAATCACTGGAAAAAATATGTTGATCTCTTGAAGAGATTCAAGCCATTAATTACATCCTTAGCAAAAACACACAGTAGCAATTAATTGCTATCACTAGCAATTTGTACAGCATTTGTGGACTAGCATTTGTACAGCTTAAAAGCTGTGGGCAATATAAGTGATTTTTTCTGGAATGCCAATCTCTGTTGATATGGTTTCTCCCTACTGTTCTGAGTTGGCTCATTTAGGTAAGCCTGGCTGATGCTGCAGTGCTGCCTGTCATCCTGTAAAATCCAGAAGTATCCATCTTAGTGATATTTCAAGTCTCACTTTTCTTCCGCTGTGTTTCAGTGGGCTTTGGAATGTTCCCTACATCAGCAGTGTTTACATGGTTAAAGCCAAGGCTCTGCGCTTGGAGCTTGACCAGGGAGATCTGTTCCACAGTGGCAAGCTGGATGCTGACATGGCTTTCTGCCACAACGTTCGGAATCAGGTCAGTCAAGGAGAGAGGCTGGCAGGGGAGAGCTGCGTGCCAGGGTGAAGGGTGCAGGATTAAGTAGTTTCAAGGCACTCAGCTTTGCCAGGGCAGGGACAGCGTGAACTGGTACTAGTCAGTACAATTCAGACTTTGGAACAGCATGGGATTTCTGTCTCGCTGTGAAACCATGTGTAGCCGTGGACCACTAAATGTGCATAACATTTTTTTTCTTGGGCCTTTTCAGGACTGCTCTAAATGGGATTGACAGGGTAAGAAGGAAGACCCTAATCTCACAGCTGCTGCGCTTCTCTGCTTCCAGCCCTGGCTGATGGGACACAGAATTACTGTCTCTGCCTGTAACCTTTCAGAATTTCTCATATCTAGGGGGAAATAAAACTGAAGGCCCACAGGAGAAAGAATGAGTAAATGAACAGCTTGGAGAACTGTCCAGTGCTTGGTTTCACAGTGGCTCTAAGAAATATGAGGCCTTTATTATTTCTCTGTCCTGCAGGGAGTCTTTATGTACCTGACAAACCAGCATCACTTTGGACACATACTGTCCCTGGAGAATTACCAGACAGGTCACCTCCACAATGACCTCTGGCAAATATTCAGCAATCCTGAGGTGAGATGACCTGCATACTCAGAAGGCACAGCAATGTGGGAAGAACTGATTTAAGCTTCACCACTACAGGCAGTCCAGGCTCTGTAATAATGGTGTCTCTCAGGTGGGATGAAGAGCACAGGCATACAATTTGAAGAGAACATGTTTTTGGGATTCATAACATATGGATCTTCAAAGCCTGTGAAATACTGCTTGCACAAGTGCCTGGACTTTTATTACCTCTTTAAGCAGGGGCCCACAGAAATTACTGGTTTGTTTATCTTCTAATTGCAGGACTGGAGAGAAAAGTACATCCATGAAAACTACACAGCAGCTCTGAAAGGCAAATTGGTAGAAATGGTAAGAAAACATCACTCTTATCTGTCAGAATGGGAGATGAGCTTTAGGACAAGGCTTGATTATCATTATTGTAATTCTCAGAAATAAGCAGTTGAGTACAGGAAGCATGACCTTGAAAGTACTTTCAGAGCGAAATTATTCTCCTAGAAGTACATCTCCAGCTCTCTTAAGTGGAAGTGGGGCACATAAATCAGAAGACAAATTTCTATCCTCAATAGTTTCCTTCCACTTCTCAGTCTACACTCAGTTTAGCCTTACTTCTTTTGCCTCAAGCACCTGTCCTTGTTTCTGCTGTTCTCACCTGTCTGCTATCTGCAGCCCTGCCCAGATGTTTACTGGTTCCCCATATTCACTGAGACTGCCTGTGATGAGCTGGTAGAAGAAATGGAACACTATGGCCAGTGGTCTACAGGTGACAACACGGTAAGTAAAAGCAGGAACTCCTTTGAGTTCTGGGCTACACTATTTTCTGTGCATTTCTGGTGATAGCAGTGCCTCCTGTTGGAAGGCATTAGATCCTCAATTAAACCAGAGAAGTAGAGCAATACTTCAGTTTTGATCCTGCTTAACTCTGATTTTTCCCTGAGTCTTCTTTAGTGTCCTTTGAAGTTCCAGTGTTCAGCCTCTCTGATGGTAATATTGTTTCCATTAGAGTTAATTATGCTTTGAAATGAGCTTTCCATTCTACAAATTCTGATAAACAAATATAATATTTATTTGTAGTTACCAAGAACAAGTACTTTTCATTCCTGTACTCCAAGGTTCCCTTTCTTATGGGTATTTCTGTTGATTCTATTTCAGGACAGCAGAATACAAGGAGGATATGAGAACGTCCCAACTATTGACATACACATGAACCAAATTGGCTTTGAAAGAGAATGGTATAAGTTTCTTCTGGACTATATTGCACCCATCACAGAGAAACTGTACCCAGGATACTACACCAAGGTATGTCCACCCTAACAGCAAAACTCATGGTCAGCTCAGCACCTCCTCCAGCTGCAGCTTTGAGACAAGACTGCCAGAATTCTCCAGCAATACACACACTATTTTCCAGTACAGAGGAACTGACCCTGCAGTGTGACCTAAGTATGTGCATTAGGAGATATACAGTTTCTCAAAGACATTCTTCTGCCTGATTGTTGCCTTTCTCCTTGAGCAGTGGGATGCAATTTCAGTGTTACACCCTTCTCTGCAGCTCAGAAGCCAGACCACTGTAGCCCTCTAACAGAGTGCACTTTGTTCTTCTCTCTCAGACCCAGTTTGAACTGGCCTTTGTGGTTCGCTACAAACCTGATGAGCAGCCATCCCTAGTGCCCCACCACGATGCATCCACCTTCACCATCAACATTGCCTTGAACACAGTTGGCATCGACTATGAGGTGAGTGTCTGCCAGGGGGTCAGGAGTGCAGCACAGCACCTGGAGCAGCTGAAAACCAGTCCCTGATCCACATCGGGCTTTTTCACGCTAAGGATTAAAATTAATGACTGACTTAGGCTAGGAAAGATATTTTTGAATGCATCAGAACACAAGAGATTCCCCAAGCACCTTGTCACATTTTCAGAAGCGCTGTCAGGGGGAAAGGACCCCTTCTCTGAGGTGCTTTTTCCAAGCTGATGTGTCTCTTGTGTTCCCACCAGGGAGGAGGCTGCCGGTTCCTGCGCTACAACTGTTCCATTCGAGCTCCACGGAAAGGGTGGACCCTTATGCATCCAGGACGCCTGACCCACTACCATGAAGGTCTTCCAACCACAAAAGGAACCCGCTACATTGCAGTGTCCTTTCTTGACCCCTAGAGTTCTGCTTCCCAGGAAGGACCTTTCCCTGGCCCTGCTCACTTCTGACTTTGAGTGGAAACAGGGAATGCTGCTGAGAGTTTCTAAGGCATTGTTCAAAGCTAATTGGATTCGATTTTTATATGATTTTTAATATGATTTTTAATTATATTCTATGACTCCACTACTGGAAGGTCTCCCTCACTGATACTGCAGGTAATATCTAGGAATATTGCTGCAGAAATCCAAAGGAGATTTTGTGCCTTCATTTTTGATTCTGCTCCTCATCCACTGTTTCTTGAAAGTGCCATTTACTTGAACTTTCATCAGTGATTGATTGGCTTTAAAAAAAGCTTTTTTTGACCAGAAATCCAGCTTTTTGGAGTCAAGTTACAAGCTGGAAGCCTGTTTTCATCCACAGCATATATGGGACTGGATGTTAGACAATAATTCCTGGACATTAGTCCAAATATAAACCAATCAGGAAGCTGACTCCAGGAGTCATAACAGTTAAGTGTCATACCAAATGAAACTGAGTTAGCAAAGTCTGAAAATCATCTGATTCCTTACATTTTTGCTGTCCTTGCAAGCCAATCACAAAGTTCAAAGCAGCAGCAGTGGCAACATAGATGCTTCTGGTTAGCTAAAGGAAGGTCCTCTGATACTTGACCTCCGGGATTAGACTGAAGCGACTAAAGGTCCCCCTACCTTCTGTTTCTCCAGCTAAGAGCAGCAGACTTACCCACACAAATTCAGGCCATGTCAATATGTAGATTAAATCTAAGAAGGGGAAGGCTGGGAATAGCTACATCAGTCAGGAGAGCTTCACTGCAGAATTGTCTCTGTTCTGTACCATGTTACAGTAGTCAAAAGCTCTGATCAATCTCTGGATAAAAACCCAGATGTCCCAGTGGTCTTTGGTGGCCTCATTCCATTTGTCAGAGATTGTTTTTATCATTTTCTTTGATGGCCCGTTCACATTAGATGAAGAGATGATTAGATTAAATAATTATTTAGTGTTTCTATTATTTGAGATTGAAAACCAAAACACTTCATTGCAGAAACTTCTCCAGTGGAGTCAAGGCTGATAGAAATATGTGGTTAGGAACTGCTGAGAGATTGTGGTGAACCAGTAGGTGTAAAAATTTGTCTAGACTAGACCTTTGGGTAGAGAGAGAAGGGGCAGAAACCTTTTCTGCCTGTGCCTGTGAGATATCTGCTCTGCTTATCAAGACACCGTTATCCCAGACCAGTGTGTTTCACAAGCAATAAATTCATAGAGTGATTCTCCTTAGGAAAAAAAAAAAATTATCTGCCTTTTAGTTGTCTGTCTCCAGCTTCTGCTGCCTGATTGTCAAGGTAGAGCCTTTCTTCTGGGATGGGTCACGCTAATGGGGGCAGAATAGCTTTAGTTTTGGCAGGAGCTGTACACAATTGGAATATGCCTGAGGAAGGGGACACACAGCTTTCCCCACTGCTTTCCTTGAGCTTTTTAGGTCTGTTTCGAGGCCACACACTCACCTGTGTCCAGGAGAGAAAAATCCAGGCAGGGGCAATCATTTGAGAAGTAAAACTGTACTAAGTCCTGTTATGTGAAATCCAGAACTGTCTGTTACCAAACGAAGGGATTGATCACCCGGTCGTCGTGATATCCAAAATGTGTATTACATATTTATTCAGCAGCAGGGTTTGGGGTTATTTTTGGTTATTGTTACTTTGTTGTGTGTTTCCTCGGGCCGGTTCGGTGGTGAGCGTTAACGAGCTGTACGGTTTGAGCATGGGGAACTCGCATTAAACACTCTCCCGTGACACCGCCCTTGGGTTCCGCTCCTGAGGCGGGCCTGGGCCGCCGCCTGCTATCAGGCCCGGAACTACGGCGCCCAATGTGTCCCGCGCGCGGCGCGCGGCGATGACGCACCCTTCCGCGCCTCCCAGGCGACGGCGCCGCGGGGTGACATGGCGGCTGTGTGGGCGCGGCGGTGAAGGTGTAGTCCGGGCGGGGCCGGGCCGGGCCGGGCCAGGCCGAGGGGACCTGACAGCTGCTCCAGACCGGGCCAGTCTCTCTGAGGGTCGCGTCCGGAGAAGCAGGGATAGGGACAAGGGAAGGGACGGGTGGGTGTCGGACCCTCTGGGGCAGGGTCCTGAGGGGGGCGCGAGGCGGACACGAGAAGGGCGCTTCCCGCCCTTTTGTCCCGCCCCTGAGGGTTGAGGGGGAGGCGGCATCCGTCCGGAACGTCGATCCAGCGCATTCTCCGGGCACCGATATTGCGGGGGACCAGAGCGCTGAGCATCCCTGGGGCACCCTGGGATGGCGGGGGAACAGAGCTGGGGCCATTCTCCGGGCACCGGGATGGCGGGGGAGCAGAGCCCATGACGGAGCTTGGTAGCCTGTGTCCTCATCCGCGGTCACTCTGCCACAGGGGTGGAGACCGACTGGGCTCGGCGTCGCTGAAGGAGCTGCGGGACGGAGTGCGGCCGGGACGAGGGAGAAGGCAGGGAAAGCTGCTGCTATTTATATTCGAGAGGGCCTCAAGCTGGCCATGTCTGACTTGTGAAAACGTAACTCATCCTGAAAGTAAGTGGCATATGGGAGGGAGTGATCACTGCGAGCTTGTTTATTAGAAGGGAGAAAGAGTTTTGGATTTTTTTCCTAATACATGAGTTGTATAAAGTGGAACAATTTCTTTGTGAAAGAAAGAAGATAGTTCTTAAAATGAATGTTTATCTCGGTCATGTAAAGATGCTTGGTTGGATCACAGTATCACGGAATGGTTTGGGTTGGAAGGGACCTTAAAGATTATCTAGTTCCACCCCCTGCTATGGACAGGGGCACAGTCTGCCAGACCGGGTGGATCAAGTCCTGTCCAACCTGGCTTTGTGCACTTCCAGGGATGGAGTGGCCGCAGCTTCTCTGTGAAACCTGTGCCAGGGCCTCCCCAACCTCATAGGGAAGAATTTCTTTACAGTATCCCATCTAACCCTGCCCTCTTTAAATGAAAGCCTTACATCCTTGGACAGCTGTTGACCCTTGGTGACACTGGTCTTTGCTGGATTTTCCCTGTAGCGCAATGTCCCTGTTGTTTACTCGTTCCAACTCAATAGTTGCAGTGAAGAAGGATAAAAGACACATGGCTGAGGTAAATGCTTCTCCACTTAAACATTTTGTCACTGCAAAGAAGAAAATCAATGGTATCTTTGAACAGTTGGCTGCATACATCAATGAGAGCTCCTTGTTCCTAGAAGGTAAGCTGAGTTCTTGAACTGTGAGTGTGTAACGGTGCTCTGCCCATGTATGATTTCCCCCAAAACATGCACCAAATCCCCTCTGTCAGTTAAATGACACTACTAAATCTGTGTTTATTTATACACGTGTATCTGTTTATGCATTCATGTTTGTAAGAAAAACTGAAAATTATTTTGTTGAATTTGGGTGGAGTTCAGGTTCATATTTTGAAGTAAGAAGTTTATGTATGTTAATAAACTGAGCTATTTAGGGAGCTATGCTTGGGTGTTATGTTTTGGAGATTTTTAATTATTACAAAACCTCAGAAGGGTTTTTTTTGCCTATAATCCTTTCAGTATTCTCGCCTGAACACGTCATTGATACTGAAATGTAACATAGCTAGTAATTGGCTTTAACAGCTTTAAGGCGCAGACAAATTTTATCTGTAAGGGTGCTGGACTGTTTGCAGTGTTGGCTGTTCTGTTCAAGGCAGTCCCAAGAATGGGAACGGTTGTGAGAGACACAAAAGAGGCCAATTGATAAATGATACTGTATAATTGCTTCAGAGTGTCATTACCTATGCCAAGATCATCCACATGAGCTGTGGGACACAGATAAATGTTCAGTGTTAGCATCACAGAGAGGGGTTTCACTCAGGACTGATCCAGATGGCTTCTGGCATTCAGAGACACAATCTATTTTGATTTTAGAAACACACAAGAATGCAGAGCTTGATCCTGTTACCACAGAAGAGCAGGTACTGGAAGTCAAAGGCTACCTATCAAAAGTCAGTGGTATTAGTGAAGTGTTAGCAAGACGACATATGAAAGTTGCTTTTTTTGGGAGGTGAGTCACGTGCTTGTGTTGCCTACACTCCCCATTCAGTAAAGCATTTGAGTATTATAGCCAGTAAAAAATATTTATATAAACACTAATACTTTAGCTTTTGCTTGGTCATGTCCCTGATGCAAGTGCTCTTGTAAATTGGAAACAAGTATTGTATCATGTAATTCTTCAATTTGAAGAATTCTTAAAATAGGGAAATAGAGAAGTCTTTTTACAGGTTGCCTCTGGCACCTAAATTGTTAATGGCCCTGATACAGCTTGGGTGTAGAGAACTTGCTTTTGTAATATTGAAATGGGTACACCTGGCTCTTGGAAGCCTGAAGCACTATCCTTAATCTAACTACAGGACAAGCAATGGGAAGAGCACCGTGATAAATGCCATGCTGTGGGACAAAGTTCTTCCTTCAGGAATTGGACACACCACTAATTGCTTCTTGCGTGTAGAAGGGACAGATGGACATGAGGCTTTCCTGCTGACTGAAGGCTCAGAGGAAAAGAAGAGTGTTAAGGTACAATTTCCTTAAGCATAAGGTTAAGGATAAGAGCTCTTCAGAAATGTCAGAAAAGAGAAGAAAAAAAAAATAAATTTCATAGTTAAGGATTTTAATCATTAAAGGAGTGGAGATGAAGAATGAATATTTGATGATGAAGGAAGTAAGGAATGAAGCATATTGCAGGATGGGGACTTGTTCATTTTATGAGAGAGATGATATGTTGTATTTGTTAGTGATAGGGAACAATGACTCAGGAAGTTCTGAGCTTTATATAACTGATGGAATCACAGACTTCCTGATAATTCCTCAGTAGCCTTTCCTGACAGGAAAAATATCTCATAAACACTCACTAGCAGTTGCCTTTTCACTAGGACACTCAAGAAGGTTTTATGTGGAAAACCTTCCAGAGAGAAATTAATTTGAACTTGGGCTTTATCTCAAATTGTCCGTTAACAACCCTGAAGGGAAGATAATTGTGCTAGTAGGTCTTGGCATACAGGAAATGTTATTTCCATCTTTTCATAGACAGTAAACCAGCTGGCTCATGCCCTTCATCAGGATGAACATCTGAATGCTGGCAGCCTTGTCAGTGTAATGTGGCCCAATTCCAAATGTTCTCTCTTAAAGGACGACCTGGTGCTGATGGACAGGTGAGAAATAGCTTTTTTTCCTTTCCTGCTTATCACAGACTAATTACGGAATGTTTTCAAATATATTTTTAACAAACTTAAAGGGAATTTACACTGTTCTAATCTAAGACAGCGACCAAAGTCCCTTGCTGTAATTAACAGTGCAATTTTTTTGGTCATTACTTCCTTTTAGCCTGTACTCTGTCACCTCAGGGCAGTGTAGCTCAGACATGGGAAATTAATGCTCTGAAAAGCTCTTATTAACTTTTAAAATTCTGTTTTTACTGTATTCACAGCACAGTAATATCTCATTTCTCTTCATTGCTAGCCCTGGCATTGATGTAACCACTGAGCTGGACAGCTGGATTGATAAATTCTGTCTCGATGCTGATGTATTTGTTCTGGTGGCAAATTCTGAATCAACATTGATGCAAACTGTATGTGCAAGTCCTCTTGTTCAATGAATTTGGCTAAAGGTTAAAAATATTTGACATATTAATCTAAAGAGGTTTTGTTTCATTTTCCTTAGGAGAAGCAGTTCTTTCACAAGGTGAATGAACGTTTATCTCGACCCAATATATTTATTTTAAATAACCGTTGGGATGCATCTGCCTCTGAACCAGAATACATGGAAGAGGTTTGTGATGCATTTAAACTACTTGTCTTTGCATGGATATTATGGAGTCTTGTTTTGACTCTGGTCCTTGAGGATACAGTCAGTACTATGTGTGATTGTTTTACAGGTTGGATTTTTATCACCTTAGAGTGTCCTTAGTCATCAGGACATGACTCTTGAAATTTCTGAGCAGGAAATCAGGAGTTTCACAGGGGCCCTTTGAAGTTAGATCACTTGAGAAAACCTCTGGAAAATTCCATAAAATAGCAAATTTTTTTTCATGCTTTTTTGGTAGGTTAGACCAGCAGAGGGCATTTGGGTGCCTGGTCTAACCTATAAGAGGTGGATAATGTGGATTTACTGCATATGTGGTTTATCATGGTTATCCCTCAGGTGCGCCGGCAGCACATGGAGCGGTGTACCAGTTTCCTGGTAGATGAGCTGGGTGTGGTGGATCGAGCCCAGGCAGGGGATCGAATTTTCTTTGTGTCTGCAAAAGAAGTGCTGAATGCCAGGATTCAGAGGGCTCAAGGGATGCCAGAAGGAGGTGAGGAACGGTAGCAGTAACTTTCCTTTGACTTATAGAGAAGAAAATAGAGAGTGTCTTGTTTCAAAAAATGTATAAAATTGGGGTAGGCCGAATTACTAATAAGGCAATCACAACAGAAGGGGTGATTTAGTAGCACTTTTGCATTGGCTTCAGTGTAGAGCAAGAGCATTTCCTGATGTCCAGTATCTAATTGCTTTCTCAAAATTTAAGTGGTTGTTTTGTGCCTTCCTTTTCTCAGGTGGAGCATTGGCAGATGGATTTCAAGTAAGAATGCTTGAATTTCAAAGCTTCGAAAGAAGGTTTGAGGTGAGCATTATGTGTGCTGACCTTTTAGTTAGATTTTACTCCTGAAGGACTGACACTTGAGGGGACACGTTTTGGAAATAGATCGTAGAGGAAGGAGAAGTTGTGTTAGTATGGTCCTGCCTGCCGGTAATCTTGGGCTGCCTTTTGTATACAGGAATGTATCTCACAGTCAGCAGTAAAAACAAAATTTGAGCAGCATACGGTGAGAGCAAAGCAGATTGCTGAAGATGTTCGTCTCATCATGGACTCTGTGCACATTGCTGCCCAGGAACAGCGGTAAGAGCTGATGCTTGGTGCTTGCATAACTGAAGTTTGTATTTTGGGAGAGACGTAAGGGAGCATAAGCACTTGAAATGCAAAGCAGAACACAGCATGTTTGAGAGCAGGAAGGATGTGTATGAAGGACTTGCTTCTAGGGAATTATGGAAGTATTGGGAAAAGGACCTTCTTTTTGTCCTATGCCATGACTGTGTAATGTGTTGCAGATACTGACATGTTTTGTTACTGGGCTGGAAAACCTGTCTTATTTCTGGAATTCAAATATATTTATAGATCAAAAATGCATTTATCTGGCATTTTGATGGACAGGGTTTTTTTTCACCAGAGTTTACTGTCTGGAAATGCGAGAGGAACGTCAGGATCGTCTAGGTTTTATTGACAAACAGCTGGAGCTCCTTACTCAAGACTACAAGCGGAAAATCAAACAAATCACTGAAGAGGTGGAGAGGCAGGTAAGGAGGAGTATCTGCAGAAAACTGGATTGTCTGAAACGGCTACCAGCATGGTGGGGAAAAATGCACAGTGCTGACAAAACCTTGAAGTACTAGAAATGTGGGAGTTACAGATGGGAAGAGGAGAAAAGAAGCTCTATTTTCTTTCCTGTGCTGTTTCTCTAGGTGTCAAATGCAATGGCAGAAGAAATCAGACGACTCTCAGTGTTGGTAGATGAATACCAAGCAGACTTCCATCCATCTCAAGTAGTTCTTAAAGTGTACAAGAATGTAAGTGATGCTTGCTTAAGCAATTTATGAGACCTTTTTTAGCTCTGACTAATTATGCCAGCTCATGAGATGTTTAACAATCTTCCAACTAGGATATAAGCTAAAGCTTTAGTTTTTTAATAATCTCAGTTGTAAATTGATACATGTTATATATCACATTATATGGATTGAACAGAACTTTTCCTGAACTAAAGAGTCCATGTGAGGCTTTTTTTTATTTGCCTGTTCATCCCCTTCACTGAAAAATGGGGGACATAAAAAATAATGCTAGAACACTGGTCAGACAGATTGTGTGCTCCTGTTCAGAGAGGGTCTTTTTAACTAGCAAGCTCTAGCACCTTCAGCCTGCATCTTAGCCATGTTTATTCTAATCTTAATAACACTTTCTTTCTTTGTCAGGAGCTGCATAAACATATTGAGGAAGGCTTGGGCCGTAACATGTCAGATCGTTGCTCTGGTGCTATCACAACTTCCCTGCAGACAATGCAGCAAGAAATGATAGGTCAGTTCCACAGGCAATATTGCCCTTTCTCTCCCCTTGAATTGCGATGCAAAATAACTAGGTAGTTCTTGGTTTCTCATTAATCCAGTGACTGATGTGCAGCTGGCACCATCTTAGTTTCCATCTTGATGAGTAATGCTGTTGTGCAGAGGTATAGTTCTGTGTCTGAACTTGTGCAGTGAATTCCTAATGAATATGTACAGTCACAGTGTAATCCTCATGACAGAGAGGATGTGTGGCTTTGGAAATTTGGGACATTCTCACACCAAATCCTGATGAAATAGAAATTACTTGTAACCAGATGCCTGTCTGAATATGGGACTATGGTAGCTGAAGACTTGTAGAACTGGGTTTCAGATTTTGTTTTCCCAGGTCTTGCTAAACTTCACCAGCTACCTATAAGGATTTTGGAGAGTCCATGGAAAGATTTCTTCTGTGTTGGTTTAAAGAACCAAGAATTGAATAGTTATTATTGATATATCTCTTACTTTGCAACATGCATGGCTGATTAAATTTAACATACTAAAGAAACTAACTGTGGAGGATGAAACAAGCCATAAGCACCCTGATTATGGAATACAAGACCAGTTAATTCTTGTGAACTCAACAGCCATTTTTTGCATGTTTTTGTTTTCTGTCTGTGTAGATGGTTTAAAACCCCTCCTCCCTGTCTCTGTGCGGGACCAGATAGACATGTTAATTCCCCGGCAGTGCTTCATGCTCAGCTATGATCTGAACTGTGACAAGCTTTGTGCCGACTTCCAGGAGGACATAGAATTCCATTTCTCTCTTGGATGGACAATGCTGGTGAACAGATTTTTGGGACCAAAGAATGGTCGTCGTGCCTTGATGGGCTTTAATGACCAGGTAGGATATCTTGTTGAGTAGTTGGGGTAAATATTCATTATTTCAATGACTGCTGAAGTTCCTTTGGTGAGAAGAGCAATGGTTTGCCTCCTTTTATTCTCTTCTTTGATTTTGTTTTGTCCCTGTTTTTTCTAATTAGGTTCAGCGCCCTTTAACACCAGCAAATCCCAGTCTGCCTCCTTTGCCTCAGGGCTCTATGACCCAGGAAGAACTCATGGTGTCCATGGTGACTGGACTGGCTTCTTTGACTTCCAGAACTTCCATGGGGATCATCGTGATTGGTGGTGTGGTATGTATGCATTCTAGGCAGCATTTTTATAACTTAAGATGGAACACTGATGTAAAGAGCACTTGCACTGCTGAATCCTGTACATATGTGCTATTCACAGATAGTGACCTGTTTTCTCCTTTGATCTTTGATCCTTTTCTCATTTGAGTATAGTGAGCTGATTTTGCAATGCTCTGTGCACCATTATGGGAGTGAGTATCAGTCTGAGATGATGATTTAGTAATTTCTTTTTCCTTGTGCTTCTTTAGGTCTGGAAGGCTGTAGGTTGGAGACTGATTGCTCTTTCTTTTGGCTTTTATGGGCTGCTCTATGTGTATGAGCGCCTCACCTGGACTACCAAAGCGAAGGAGAGAGCTTTCAAGCGGCAGTTTGTGGAGTACGCTGGGGAGAAACTGCAGCTCATTGTCAGCTACACAGGCTCCAACTGCAGCCACCAAGTCCAGCAGTAAGTTCCCTATATTCAGCTAACACCTTTTGGAAAATTCTGTTGTTTGGGGGTTTTTCTAATGCTATTCCTTGTTAAAAGAAGATAACTTCCTGCTGAATTCCAGATTTTAAAAAAATGTAATGACACATTTTAAAATAATATTACTTTTATTTTTAATATATAGTGTTTGGTGCTGTTAGGCATTAGTCTTAATGTACTTCTGTGTCTCAAATCAAAATGCTCTGACATAATCTTGTGCAGAAGTGGAAGGATGAGCATCTGAGTCATGAAACCATCATCCCTATACATCAAAGGGATTTATTCCTTGAATGTAGTGCTTGATCTTACTTTCCATCATATTCAACTGTTCTTGTTTCACAGAGAGCTTGCTGGAACGTTTGCTCATTTGTGTCAGCAAGTGGACGTCACACGGGAGAATCTTGAGCAAGAAATTTCTGCCATGAATAAAAAAATTGAAGTTTTGGATTCTCTGCAGAGCAAAGCAAAACTGCTCAGGTGAGATTGGATCATTCCATACAGTTGTTTTTCATGTGATTGCCCCAGGATGTTCATATGAGCTGTAGCTTAGAGTTCATTCTGTCTTCGTCATAGCACTTGATGTACAGGTGTCAGCACTCTTCCCTAGCAAGTTATGTTCCCTTTCAGTAGGTACTTTCCTGTGGACTGTTGACAGTCATTTAAAGCTTCGGTCTCACATAACACCTTTTTCTTCCTGTTTTTTATTTGTTTGGAATTACAGTTCCTTCCCATTTATGAAAACGTACAGTTTTCCACTTCTACAAACTCCTTCAGACCCTTATAAAATTATGTAAAAAGTCTTGTCTTCACCTTTGTATGCAATTGTCTGCTGCTTTCCTTCCCCTGCAGAGGCTGTTGGGAAGACTTTTTCAAACATTCCTTACCTACGCAGTAAGAGCAATGTGAAGTTGTGTCCAAGATCTCTGTTTGAACCTCAAAGTGTAGGGACTGACAGTAGGCAAGCATACTTGACCTGCAAGAAATGGCAGCAGCACCTTGGAATGAACCTCTGGCACTCCATGCCTTGCCGTGTACTCGTTTTTGTTGCACTTCTTTCTGACTGTCTTGAAAAGAGCTGTTTCATTCACCTAACAAAACTTTCTGTTCTTGCAGGAACAAAGCAGGTTGGCTTGACAGTGAGCTCAACATGTTCACACATCAGTACCTGCAGCACAGCAGATAGTGTGAGAAGAAGAAAAAAACAAGTTTCCCTTTTCAGTGCTCTCTTAATTACTGCAGAGAACATGGTGGGTGATGGAATTCTCTAAAGAGAATGAACAGGAGCATATTGCTGTGTTTCCAGTTGCTGTGTGAACAGTAAGATTCTGCTTCTCTGTTCTGTGTCCCACCTCTAAACACTAGCTGTTAATAACTCTTCTTTTTCCTTGTGAGACCAGGCTACTTCAGGAGGAGTGTGTGCTTTATACATTTACACGGGGCTTTTACTGTACTTCATTTTGCTTTAAACAAATTTAAAGAAATCAAGCAAATGTTTATCAGGTTAAAAGTTATTCTGCCACATCTTTATGGAGTCATTTGTTTTACTTCATAAAGACAGAACTTTTGACTTCCAAGCCCCAGGTTGATGTATGTGTGACAAACAGCTGTTTGACTAAACACAGATCCCACACACACAGACATGACAGTGGTTTCACAAAGCATTTATAGCCCACACAGGCTTGTCTCTGAGGTTAATATTCCTATTCTAGAACATAAGAGAAAATCACAATGTCCCTTCATAGAAAAGTTTATTGCTCTCAGGCTCCTTAAACCTGTGAACAAAACCCAGTTTTTTTCTGGAGCCAGAGGGACTAAAATTTTGCTTTGCTAAGCTTAGTGAATTTGGAGTTAGTTTCTTCCTCTTAAGAGCTCTTAAATAATACAGTCTGGCCCATTTCCTGTCATGGACAAATAGTTTGCAAAGACAGAATTAGTTCCTGTGAAGGGGGTAGTGCTGATAATTTGGCAGCTTGTTGAGGAAGAATACTAGGAAAGAGAAGCCACTTGACACAATATAAAGCATTTCATTATGAGCTCAGTTGATCAATGTAGGTTTTCTTTGGAAAAGCACAGCTGTGTTTCTGGAAGCAGGCCTGTGGAATTACATTACCACTGTTTGGCCACAAGAACAGCATGTGGTTTACACTCTGTAAGAGATGTTGCTTCATGTAGAGTTCCAACAGGATGTTACAGTCTGGGCAGCAATAGGATTTTATGTTTCTCTTCTGTTAAAAGTATCAGAACATGCTGGCAAGAACAGCTTCTCTGGGATGGGAGGAATTGTGACCCTTGTAGGTTCATGCCGGGGCAAGAATGGCTTAAAACAACTTAGTTTTTTTCAATACATTCCTTATTTGCAAATACATGGAAATGCTAAGTTTTGCCCTGATGGATTTGGAATATAATATTTGGGAATTGTAAGGACTTGAGTATCTTCTTGTTGAAATTAATAGAGAAGAAATTCTCTCTGATTTTAGGAGCCTGAGTAGGATTAAGTTCCTCTATTGCAAACTTCTTTTCCTCCTTGTGGGTTAGTATTTTGCCGTGTGTTGGTTATAATCTTTCTGTTGCCTTCAAAATATCTGAGGAATCCAGAACCGGATCCTGTAGTTCTGAGGTTAGTGACAACCTAAATCTCATTAGCATTACACACATAGAATATGGGCTGTCTTTGAGCAAATCCCAGCTGAATTCAGAACTACTGAGCAGTGAGGTGTTTTTCTTATTGACAAAGACACTTTTGCCTTGAAAATAGCTTTAGGATTTCTCATTCATGCTCGGATATGAATATATGTGCCTGTGATAGGTCCCATGTTTTTTGTATCATGGAAGTTCCAGAAAGAAGCTGTCTGATACTTGAGAGAGTAAAAATAATGAAATGTCAGTAAGTACTTCTTAGGTAAGGCTATTCTGAGATTTGCAAAGAGACTTGAAGTATCTTGATTGTGTGGGAGCTGGTGGTGAGACTCTTACATCCCTAGAATGCAGAAAGGAACAAACCTTTCCCTTCCAGTAGAAAGCTTTGACTCCAACTCAAACTGAAAAGCTGTTTCTATCAGGTTTTTTTGACCTTGACTGAGTTCCTCAAGCATCCACCAGGATAGGAATATAGATTGGATCAAATCTGAGAATGAGCATGAAAGAAATTCAAGTCCTTGCTTCTGGAAGTGTGTACTCTGACCTTGTGGTAAAGTATATTTGAGTAAGTGGAATCATCTAGTCCTACTCTGCTGCAGGTCTTGGTTGAATAAATTTGAATCTTCAGTGTCTCAAGCTGTCACATATACAGTTATAATAAGATATATTCTGTTCTATTGAGTTAAAATATTAAGCACATCTCTAATACACAAGGATATTGCCAATTCTAGGTCAAGGCAGAGGATAATGTACTGTTGCTCGTGACTACTTGAAATGCTGACCTTGGTCTTGAAGAGGTAGCGTTAGCATCTCTTCAGCGGGCCTTTAGGGGAAATCTGATAAATGAGCTGGTCTTTAAGGCAGTGTCTTATCTGTGAAGGGAAAAGAGATTGATGGGTTCTTAGAACCCAGTGTCTTGCTGCTGTGTGTGTGTCTGGCGCTGCTCGCACCTGGGTGCTGTTGGCGTTCTTACTGCAGAGCGGAAGCCTAACCTACAGAACGGGAAAAAAACACTTGAACTTTATCAGAAGCAAACTAACATGTGGGTGGAACCCTTGTCCTGGAAGCCCATGTGATTGAGAATCAAACTTTTAACAGACAGGCCTAAAAGCTGGATTCCTCTGAAACAAATTACAGCTGTACTTCTTTAATTGAGAGTGGTGGAGGAATGAACAGTATCACAAGGAATTTGTTCTCTTCTGATTTTCATAAAGAATGCTAAACTGTACCTTAAAATAGGTAATTCCAAAAACAGTCTTTCCCAAACTCCCATTAAAGAAGGTCAGCTAAATGCACTTTTATCTTATTGCTGCTACCTAATTTTCCTGTTGTGTTATGTTGATGGAGCTCTTTGAAATACTCTCACCAGTTAGTTTTCTCTCTGCTGTATTTAAGGTGATAAATTTGCATGAGTTAGTCCTGTAAAAGTGCTGTAAACAATGGAAACCAAAATAAAAATTAATTGGAAAACATTTTTTTCTGATGTGTCCTGCATGTTGTGGTACAGTCTTCCAGTGTATCAGCTTACATCAGTATGTATAGCTTTGCTGCTTGTACTGAATTGCATGTTTGACGCTAGTGACCTTTCTCTGTGTTCTTACTTTGAAAATTAAGGAGACCAATGATACTGAATTGTCTGATAGAAAGTTTCAGTTGCACTAAAATTCTCAGAATTGAATCAATGATTTCTTGAGAATATTGTAGGAAGTAATAGTGAGCGACTACTGAGTTGGTGTTCTGAAACTGTGGTGGATAAGTAGCCTCAGCTAATGAGTTACATCGGACGGGATAGAAAAGGGCAGATTTTCCGTTACAAGTTTTCTAACCTTCCGACTCGGAACGTTGGGGACAGGGTCCTACCAAGGCTCTGTCCCGAGCGGCTCCCCCGCCTTCTGCAGCCCGCGGCCGGGCCGGGCCCCGCGCATGCCGGGAGCTGTGGGGCGGGGCCGCCCACCCGAACGGCCGCGCCGGGGCCGTCCGGGGGAGTCCCGGCGGCGGCTCGAGAGGTGGGGGCATCCCCCGGCTCCCGGCGCGGCG
>VYXF01002653.1:216334-247977 GCA_013397295.1 Polioptila caerulea | reverse complement strand
TGCAGGTGGGCCGGGAAACGCGAGGCTGGCGCGGAGACTTTGAACGCCGCAGCCCTGGAGCCGCAGGGCCTGGCGGGTCACTGGCTCCGCGCGCTGCGAGGGAGGGGAAGGGAGGGGAGGGTTCACCGTTCTCTGCCAGCTGCCAGACCGGCCTCTCGAAGAGGAAAGCGGAATTTTACAATGCTCGGGCTCTCTCCTCGTGACCATGGGAGGGCCGAACCAGTGCGTCTGTGCGGAAGCAGCGCGGAGTGTTGAATAACTTCCGTGCAGGGAGGAGAGTTCTCAGCTCCCGAGACAACTGTTGTTCATTTCTAACTGCGGGAGGTGAAGCTCCTTTTCACGAAGGTTTCAAATTAGCGTAGCTTCATAAACCTGAGTCCCCGGGGTTGGGCATGAAGGACTTGTAGGTTATGCCAACAGTGGACCTCATCTGGTAAAACCCTTCCAGAAAGTCCCTCGGCTGATGTTCTTCTCAGAATATTAGCTTTCTGATGAGTAATGATGAGAGGATGCTTATCAAAGCTATTAGCTTTGTTCTTCGAAGGCTGTGAGAGCTGTTTTTTTCAAATTGTCTCAAATTTAGTGCCTCAACACTGATATTTCTATTTTATGTTCTTCAGTGCGCCTCTCCCTTATTTTTTGTAACAAAGAGATGTAGTTTGTTGATTGTTAGCACTGCTCTTGATTCCTCCCACTGCTGTTGTACCACCCGTGCATTTGATTCCTCATGTATTGTTGCCATGGTAGCAGGCAAAGAAACAGATCAGATGAGCTTTGCAGAAGGTTTTGGGGCTCCTTTAGAACAGAAGATCCCAGAGAAACGCATAGGTTCCTTGAGAACATAATTTATCAGTCTAGTCAAAAGCAATGTGGGAGTTTGGGTTTAGGATTTGCCGCTGTTTTATTTAAAAATCCACTTTCTGTAAATTTAGAGGAGCTTTTGATGTTGTAAAGATATTGAACAGTGTGACAGCCTTTCAGTCAAACTAAGCTTTATTTATTTATCTGTTTATTAACTCCTTTTCACCTCCCTCTTCTAATAAAAGGGCATCCCTTTGTGGGATTTAATTTATTTGTGGGATTGGAATTGCCTGAACTGTAGTCCTGAGTTATAGTTGAGCCTTTTGGAGCCTTCCTGCCTGGGGAACATGGAAGACAGCTTTCACTCTATTTTTTTTAGATGTAGCAGATATATTCATATTAATTACTTATGTTTTGAACTTTCAAGCATCCTGGTGTTGTTGCAATATAAATTTCAATGCTTCAAAAGAACATTACATCAGAATTTCATGTTTGTCCTAAATAACAGCCTCTAAAGCAAATGTCTCTTATTACCTTTTGGATGTGAATTTTTCATGTTTACTGTTTCCTCTGTCAGAGTTTCTTGTCCCTGTCTAGTCTGCTCCCAGTTTCTGTGTGCGAAATATTTGACAGTGTATCCAAGGGGAGAGAAGCATCTAGTGGTGCTGGTTCTGAGCAGAAGGAGTTTTGAGACTGGCTGACTTCTCAAGAGCGAGAATCAACATTTCAACAGCTGTAAGTATTTTTTAGGAAAAATCCTCTGAAAGTGGTTTCACCTGTGTCTGCTTCTTCACTTAATGTGGTGTATTCATGTGGTTCACTTCCTCTGGCTTTACGTTAAAATGTTTTTGTAGGATGGACTTACAGCACCTGAAGAGGCTGCGCCAGGCCAACCAGGACCTTCTACAAAGGCTGAGAATGAAGCAGGAAGAGATCAGAAAAGGACTTCCCAGCAAGCAACTCTTTCCAGCATCTATTCATGGCAGTACAGCTGCTGACAGATGTGTCCCCTTGCCCAGGAGAGTGGTATGTGTAGTGTCTGTGCCAGAAATTCAGGAAAGCAAATGGACCTCTGTGATAGACAGCAGCTCTGCCTATGGTGTGGTGTAGTCAAGGAGACATATGGGCATGAAAGAGCTCTTAGAAAGTGGTTTTTGGAATATAGAGTCTGTTAGTAATATAGCTGCCCTTTGGTTATTGTTTATTCTGTGGTCTCAATCTGTTCTCCTGGCAAAGGGTTTGGAGATCAGTTCCTGCCTAAGAAAGGCAAGTTTCTTCTTCTAAGAGAGGAATGAATATTGTGGAACTAAATCCTTTTATTTCTTCTATCAGGAAAATTAATACATAAACACCAGAGGTTTATGTCCAAAAAGGAGACAGGAGTCCTTTTACTTTATTCGAATAAAGGGATAGGCCATGGGGCATTCCCCTGGGGTCTCTCAAATTTTTGGAGGATGCAGCCTCCCTTTTATCCTAACTTCCTGGCCACATTTCCCTCTCTCTTTCCCCATTGGCTGAGGTACTTGAGAGGTACAGTCTTCCCAGAGCACCTGATACGTAAGATTTCCCTCTAATGTATAACCCTCCCTCTTAATTTTTATTTCTTATGGAATTTATGGTTTTTCCCCATTGTTTATTTCATCTTTCAATATCCAGTTTCTTTTATCAGCAAACCTACAGTTTGTTTGTAAGGCAAATACCTTTTTTCCATTCATCAATCAGTGGAATCCTTCCCATTGTTTCCTTTCTCTCAGCACTAGTTTTATCTACCAGCAGACCCACAGTTTGGTTGTAAAGACAAATCTATCATTCCTCTCACTTCTAAGCACAAGGGCTGATAGTTCAATGGTTCCTCAAATTGGGAAAAGCTGCATTTAGCTGGAAGTGGATCTCTTTCTTACACTCTCCAGAACATAAGGACTTTTCTTTTTCCCCTGCAGGAATTTAAAGGTGTGAATAGACTAGAATGAGAGATTTTTTAGTGAATGAAATGTTCTTATGAAAGGTTTTTGTAGTCTGACTGTTGCTATGTGTTGAGAGAGTCTCTGTCCTTACAGGAGAAAAATCAGGTTGATGCAGTCAAGTCTATAGCTGACCCTGGAATAATGGTGTTTGTGGAACCCAGAGCTGGTCCAGCCCTCAGTTCATCTCTTAAACTCAGCAGCAGTGACAGAGGGGTACAGCAACAACAAGTGAAGACACAGGAAGGAGCAGGTTTCGATTCCAACTTTCCTGGGAAAGAGAAGAATGTTACTCCAGTGTCTGGGATCATTATATGTGGCAGAGAAGTCTTCAGAGTAGATGGGGATGGCCGTGCTCAAGGAAGTCCAGAGAAAGAATCCTTCTTCCTGGGACATGGAGAGAACAGAAAACAGTCCACTCTGATGCATGGTTTTCATGAGAAAAGTCATCTGGGGCCATCATTGAGCAGAGTGCAAAATAAAGAGACCAGTAAGCAGTGTGCAGTCATCAGAGAGCCCCATAACCCTAAATCAGTTTTGCTGATGTCTCAGTCCAGAGAACTGAAGGTAAATGTTAAACCAGTGCTTTTCTTGTTTTCCTAAGTCAACAGAATGATGGGGAGGAAGGGCCAGGAGAATGTTACCTGCCCTGTTGTAAATTGGAAGCTGGGGTCAGAACTGTTCCCAGCTATAGCAGCCAGGGGTTGTTGGCAGTTTGTTCAGGCCCTGCTTTCCTTAGCCAGTGAACTGAAAGACCAGCAATCTGTAACACTTCACTGTGAAGTTCCCTGTCTCTTGCATATGTCGTCCACATGCTGAGGGAGAGCAGGCAGGTGCAGTGCTACTGTTCCACAGTTGTCTCCTTAGGCATGAAGGGCAGTCCCTGGCTGTGATCATCCTTAAAGGCAGCACAGATTGCCTGATCTTTGGGGATGTGTGATGCAGCTCAGCCTTCTGTTTAAGGCTCTGAAAAATCCTGCCTTACTTGGCTAAGTCCCTACCTCCGCTTTCTGTTTTATTTATTGACAAGAAAAAGGGCTGGTGAGCAAATTACTGGTAGAGGCATAGATAGAATCCAGTCTCAAACTAAGCCACAGCTGTCTCATCTGAACAGCTGCCAGTTGTCTCCTCAGCTGTACCTTTAAATGTCCTGTCAGATAATTAGGACATCTTTATGAATTGTTTTCTTTCAGAAGGAAGCTTGTCATATGACTTTTCAGTCTGACCCTGAAGAAGATGCCATACCTGTCAGCAGCTGGTCTGCCTGTCCTTTCCTGGGCTATGACTGGGTTGCAGGTGAATCCTAACTCTGAAGCATAGCTTTCAGTGTGATGTGGTGATTTTAAGAGTTAAAACAGTTTATGGACCTTTTTGAGATATGACGGAACTACTGTCCTAGGGCCAACAGAACAGGTCCCAGCAAAGGGGCTGCAGCTTTGTCTGAGGCCCCTCTGCAGACTAGAGGTGACCTGTGCTTGTCTGTAGTGGTGAAGTGGCAGTGGTATGGGAATCCAGGCAGCAAATAGCAAAGCCAAGTGGGGTCATAAGGGATACCAAATACCTGGAATGAATGAATGCAATTAGGGACCCAAACCACACAGTAAATCTCTGGCTTGACCTGATGTTCTGCCCTTCTCATTATCATTATTTTGTTTTGACTGTATCTTGTGAGGTTTGCTTTGGTACTTTCCCAAGTGCTGTAAATCATTGACCTTTTCTCTTTCCTTGGTGTTCTCAGGGCTCCTTGATGCAAAGTCTTCAGTAACAGAAAAATCTGAGCAATACTTTGCTGAGCTGCAGGAGTTCCGACAGTCCAACAGAGAAACCTGTATTTGTCAGCAGCACCTGGAGTAAGTGGGAATGGGGAAGGGCTGAAGCAGCAATGTTCAATCCCTTAGTAATTCCTGTAGTAATGAGAGTAATTAGTAATGTAGTAATGAGAGTAATTAGTAATGTAGTAATGAAAGTAATTGTCTGACTGGAGCAGGACATTGCAAGCATGGCTTTGAGGGTCTTTATTTACCTCCCAGTCCTGTGCTTGGAAAAGGCAGTGCTGTTTAGAGGGCCAGCCCCTCTGTCACTAACTGATTTTCTTGTGTGTTTCTTTAGGCCCAAGGCTCTGGATTGCACAGGTCCTGAACAAGAACTGGATTTGATAACTGGTTCTCATAAGTGTAAGATCATATTTCTTCCTAGTGTAATTTTTGTGAATAAACAACTAAGCAGTCTTTATCTGTCATCCTGAGAGAGCACCACATCCTGCAAAATCAGCAAGAATGTGTTATTTTCAGCTACAGCTTTTCAACCAGATTCAACTTCCTACTCCAAAGACACTTGAGTCTTCTAGGGATACTCTCTCAGTGTCATTTTAATTTGTCAGGGTTTCTTGTAATTGGCTAATGTTCTATTACTAAATGGAGGAGGTTGAAGTTTTGGTTTTGCTTTTTAGGAACTTACTTGGGGACAGGAAATGTATAAGATATTTCAGGAAAGGCAGCTCTTTTTATAGAAAGCAGGTGTGGCACTGTGGTAGAATACAGATTTTTTTGGCTGGGTCCAGGGACCTTGTGACGAACAAAAACTGTGATCAAGGTTTGTTGCTCCTTGCAGGTGTTTACTGTTACCAATTAAACCAGCGCCTCTTCACCGTCCCTGTGGATTCAGAATCTGCCTGCCCAGTGTGTAAGATCCCACGTACCCACCAGCCCCTGGGGACACTGGAAGAGCCAGCCTGTGTCAGGTAAATAAGAACTACTGCTTTGTAATATGCACAACTCAAGGAAACAATAGAGAAGGAGAAGCTGATCAGATGAAGGAGAAAAGAGCATCACAACAGTTCTGTAGAAGAAGGTTACTGTTTTCAAGGCAGAGATCTCTGGTTTAAAAACTCCTTACTGATCTTTTCTATAAGCACAAACAGTCTTGAAATCAATGAGAAATGCATGTTTTGTCTGAATTTGGTGCAGAATCGGAATGTACATGTAAACTGTCTACTCCTCAAATCCAAAATGGTTCACTTGGTTCACTTTGGGGTTAGACCCTTGGATTCGGAGTGGGAAGGCATGCAGATTCCCTGTGCCTTGGCAGAGGTGTGGGCAGTTATTTTCCTTGTGTGGTTCCAGAGTCAGCATTCCCAGGTCTGCTCTTCTGCCAGCCTACAAGTACAAAGCCCATCGCAGGAGGAGCTTTGAGCCAGCAGATGATCTAGCGCTGCCTTCGGTAAGTTGCTGTCTTCTTGTTGATGGCACAACCTCAACTGGTCCTTGCTTTATAGCAAGAAGGAAAGAAAATCTGGGACTCATTCCCTTGGCAGAGTTTCCACTAAAATTTTTGATATGCGTCAGTGAGATAACCAGAATATCCTTTGGTGTATTCTGAGTTCATGCCTTTGTGTGAGTGACATAAAGTCTATTATGTATTTCCAATGCTTTACACTGCACAAAAGAAAATGCCATGTGGACTGTATCCTTTTGGGGCAGATTTGGCTGACTTGTTTCAGACATTGACCTCTCATAGCTAGGAGTGCCTGTGTTGGTTTCCACAGATGTTAAGGAGTCTGAAAGACATGTATCTATGAAATATTCACAAAATCAGTAGTGGCAAGGGTGGATTTAAAACTACTACTGTGTTGCTGGTCCTGTATTCCAGCCAGTAGTCAATGCTGCAGGTGGTATTGTTAAACTAACCTAGCCCAAGCCTAGAGATTCCCAGGGAAGAGGTGGGAGGAAGCTTAGTTTTGACATGTAGGAAGCTGGATGAGTCAGTTGAGACAGGTTAAGAGGGGTCAGATGCTTGAGTTCACGAAGTAGAACCTCAGTTTAGAAGGTGGAAGAGGGGACAACTGTGTAGTTCTCCTTTATCTGAGATTTCATTTATTTTTCCTGTTAGTCATATAAAACTTCTCAAAAATAATAGATTAATTACTTACTTAAACCTCCCTGTGCAGAAGTTAGTTCTAAATAATACCAGGCCACAATGGATAGAAAAGGGTAAAGCATTCCTGTCTTTTTTCACAGCATTGCCTGGCTGGCTGGGAAAACATGGTCCCTTCCAGCAACACCCTGTTCGGCAGCTTGGATCTGCAAGCCTCACTGGAAGAGAAGCCTTCTCCCTATCCTCGCCTGGTAAGCACAGCCTCCAGAGTCCCAGGAGATGCTGGGAATTGCACAGATGGAAATTGTGGCCCCATCTCTAAAGGGTGTGATGATTATTGAGGGCTGAGCAAACGAAAATGCCTGCAAGAGTATCTCCTTATCACTGCTGAGAAATGTTTTCCTTCTGCTGACTGATGTGCCCCGAGACAAAAAAGCAAATGGAGCTGAGTAACAGGCAAAAGCCAGTTCAGCTCAAAAGCTCAGTCTTCATCAAAATGGGAAAAGTCACTTTGGCATTCTTTTATTAATATCCTCTTTATTTGGATTCCAGGACTCAGTGTCCTAAGTGTCAGGAGAAGCCAGAACTGACAAGTTTCTGCACCTGCCTCACTTGGCACATCTGAGTTTTTGCACAGCAAAGCAGGACACTGGGCAGCAGCTCTCAGTTCAGAGACCCCACTCCCTCAATACTCTGGACCATTGACTTGATTGCCCTGGGGAAGGGATGGGCACAGCACATGGAAACAACTCAGAAGCAAAGCAATTTGGATAAAAATGAATCTTTGGATGGATTTTGCCCAGTTTTTGTAATCATGCGCATGTGAGCAACTAATATACAGGTCTGAGTTTGTACAGTCCACTATGTTCACTTTGCATTTTTTGCCTTTTATGGCTACTTCTGAGCAGCAGCATGAACTGTCCCAGCTAGGGCTGGATAAAGTCGTGTCCAGGACGAGTAGTGCATCTGCCATCTCAGCTGAGTAACCAGCAGCGTAGCATTAACTCTGAATGCCAGGGTGAGGAATTGGCCTGTGAAGGGCCTGGCCCAGTGGAGTGACACAAATATGTTTATTTCCAAATATTTGAAACATGACACACCATTTTCTAGTGCCTTAAACTTGAGTTCCTCAATAATTTGTAAAAATTATAAAAATCCAGTTTATTCTCAGTGCAGTCTTTGTAGCTACAGAGTGTATTACATCAGAGTAACTTTGAATGTGAAAAAACATGTTAAAATAAAATGAGATTTTATTCATCAATGAGCTAGATAATGCCTTAAATTGTTTGCAAATTTTGCTACTTATCTAAGTTTTCTGGAGCAAAAAAAGCATTATAGAATTTTTAAATTGTACTAAACAAAACTACTTCACGTAGTGTGGTTTGTTTGAACTTTATAGGCAGATTTTACTTTCCTTGTCTGAAAACAACAAAAATGATGTTTAATTTTGCTTTGAATTTTCTGAAACAGAAATTCCTGCCTCAGACGTATTTCATGGAGCTAGCTTGAGAGAATGAATTTGGTTTGTGCAGCTTCTTGGCATTCACTTACTTTTATATCAAATACATTATTTATTAAATGCATGAATAAACTTTTTTAAATGAGGAGAGGAATATCGCAAATTTATGAAATCTTTGTGTAAGACTTGGAATGAAAAATGAAAAGCATGACTTTTAGCGTGACTTTAGCTTAGGGTTATGTATCTGTAGGGTCAAGTGAATGAAATTGTTCATGTAAATTCCATTATTTGAAAGACTAATTTTAAAATAAATTAATCCAGTGCCTATAGAACACTAAGTGCCAAATTTTATACCAAATAGGGCAAATTCAGTATTTTTACTACCTTACCTTCAAACTCAAAACATAAGACATCATAAATCTTTCCTTAATTTATCCTGAAAGAAATTACAGCAAGCCTATTCCACACTATAAACAGGAAAGGTAATGCTGTAGATTCAGTAACCTATGTTAGATGTCTCTGGTGGATGCAGGTTGGAATCAATGTTGAATTCAAAATGTCTCTTGATAGATGGGAATACATTCAGTCTTTCACACTTGCGAAAGTATTGGAGGTGTGATTATGACTCTCCCTTAGAAACAGGTGAAAGAATTTGGTGATGCTGCCCCTGCTTACTCAAGTTTGTCTCTCTGTGTTGGTTCTGGCCTGTGTGAACCTGCCTTCATTTGCAAGCTCAAACAACATGAAAATGCTGGTTTGTGGAGCATCTCTTTTAAATTCATGTCCCCTCCCCCCATCTCCACTGCATGGCATCTGTAGTGGTGTTTGTTCAGACCTTCACAAGTGGCCTTTCAGCCACTTGCTGTGAGGAGCAGTTTGAGTGTAAATACATGAATGTTTTGTACTGTAATAATGAGGTTTGCACGGTGGCTTTGTCCTGAAGCATGTTACACAATCCTGGATAGCACACCCTTCCATGCAGGAGAGGGGACTGAGATGTCACCTGGGGGTGCATTGTAAAGGAACACGCCTACTTACTGCTTGAAAACTTGCATTTCAGCCCATATTAAAGCAGCTTCTGCACTTGGACAGTGGACTCTGTGCTGAAGCCAGTGTTGGGATGTGCATTTCTAGGGAGAACAGAGAGTGAGGGTGGTGTGTGTTGGAGTGAGAGTGGTGGTGGTGTGGGATTGTGGGTTAGGAACACTGAAATGTTTTGAGGCCAAGGGCTTCCTAAGCCTCAAAATAATACAAGCACTGGACTTGAATGTGTAGGTAGGCACAGAACTATGGGATAGCTTGTCTGCTGCTCCTGGAGATAGGCTTGACCTGAATTTATATTTTTTTCCATTTCTAGCACTTAGGAACCCAGGTGGTTTAGTCTGGGCAGCTGTGTATCCCGTTAATGGCTGGGTCTGTGTGTGCTCATTTGTGTCAATTCTCTTCTGCCTGATGTTTTGGTAGGAAAGCTGATGGTTTAGTTCCCCTTTGTGACTGTATTGCATGTATATAACACTGATTTATGAGATGGGAAATCCAGCTGTGCCTAATTAGACAAATTAGATGCAGTAAATGATGTATTTGTGATTGGTTTGAATAGAGTAATGCAGTTCAGGTGTTAAAATACAGCTCCCACCTACTTCTCAGTACCAGTGTTAGATGGCCTTTAGTGTTTGTTTGCATTTTCCTATTAAGATAATTTTCGTGATGTCTCAGGAGCACGTTTCTTGCTGACAGTACATTGTAAGAGTCAATATCAAGAGTTTTGAATGAATGTAGTGCTGATTTATTTGTTCTGTTACCAGCACATCAAACAGTGACTCTCCCCAGAACTCCCAGATGAAATATCTGCATGTCTTGAACTTGCTTTTTAAATAATTTGTAAACTTTGATTTTGGAGGCTTTCATCTCTTTGGAACTTGTGTTTTCATAGCCCATAAGAATTTGTTTTTTAGAATGTCTCAAATTTGAAAAGACAAGAGAAGTTCTGCCCCTTTGGAGTCAAACCCATGAATTTCACCAGCTCCCTGGATAACGGCTGACCAAAACTAAGGACTTGGTTATCTCCCTTCGATTGGTTTCTGCACAGCAAAACTGCCAGGAAGAGGAAAACAACACCCAAAATTTTTATGGATGAGATGCTCAATTAGTCAAAGAAAAGAAGATTTTTTGTTTGTTTTTAAAGGTCTTTGGAAAAACTACATCCCCAAAATCTTCCCATTTGATTCTTTCATTAAAATTATTTAATATTTCCCAAGTTTCTTTTGTTCATATCCACTAAGGAAAGTTTACCTGTCTTCTGTTATTAGTTAAGCTTTAAAACTCAGCTTTTAGATGAGGCAAACCAGAGTATCAAGAAAGGATATGAGCTACCCAAAAGGTCTGTGACACTATGGGGAACTAATGAGTCCCACTTCTGTGTTTTAACCACCTGGCCAGTCTTCCCCAAACTTTTTTATTTTCTATTTGGGATTAAAATGTATAGAATTGGAGCTCTTGGTGCTTTTCCAAATTGCTTCACCAAGAGCTTTTTCTATGGAAAATGACCATGTGTAATTATACCACCATTCCAGAAGCTGTAGTCAGAATTACTGAAAGTACAGACATGGTGTGATCTCTCATCTAAGGTCATTTCTCTCTCCCTCCCTCTCCCTCTCTGGCTCTCCCAGCCTGTGGGCATAGTAATTCTGTGATATAGTTTTGGTTTCTTTCATGGAAGCCACAGCTTTCTTCAGAGAACAGAGTTCTGTCAGCTCTTCTCATTTTTCAGTCTGACTCAAAATGTACTTTAGTTTTGAAGCTACTATGGGGCAGTAGAAGACATTTTATAGAGACTTTTTTTGTTACATTAGTTATTTTAGCCCTTTGTGTAAGGCAGTAGTATTAGTTGAGATAATGAAAACAAAGGTATAAGAATTTTTTATCCACATAAAATCTATCTAAATTACGTGTAAAGAAATGTAAGTGGAAATTAAGACGTTGTCTTTATTATTAACATGGTAACCTTTCTTTTTCCTGATGGTAACCCATTTTAAGCCATTGCTACATTTTAACAAGTGCGCAACAAGAGCTTTAAACTATCTTAATTGTTGATCACAATGGACAAATATACCAAGGTAAATTGCTGAATCAAGACAGCTCTCAGACCATGTTCTCAGGAGCACCTGCAGTGTATTTAATCCATTGAAGTGACATAATTAAATGGATTGACAATTATTTAATACTAAGAAAGAGAAATGTATGTGGCAGCAAATAAATATCAGTACCAGAGTGGCATAGAGGGACAGAATTTTGCCAATCTGTGGCACAAATGAAGTTCTATTTCTTCTTCCATGTGTGATTTCAAATACTTTGTCAGCTACAGCCAGTTCAAACCCCGATTACTGTCTGTGTGATGTATCTCAGTGAGATCCCATTGCACTAGTGTTGCTCTCCTTCCTGTCCTCTTTGGACTGTGGAAAGATTTACTGAGAAGTTCAGTATGTTGGCTTTTCTTACAATGCCTAAAATTACCAGAATCCTGTGTGTTGTTACCACAGTGTCATTATCCAGGATACTCAGGGATAGAGCCCTTCAATGGCTAAAATGCCTAAGTAGATTGAGAAAGGCAGCAAGAAAGTAATTCTTGGTTTTCTTCCTCTCTTCATTTCTTGCTTTCCTTCTTTTAATCATGAGATTCTCTGCACTTTTCATTGCAGGAAATGCCTTAATTTCTCTTCTCTTTTTAAATTTGTACCCCCGAGGTATGTAGCGTGTATCTCAACCAGCTCTGCCTTTAGGGGCTCCTCGTGAAGTTTCTGGCATTGTTTCATCTGGCTAATGAGCAAGAATTTGGTGATTTTTTGTCAGCATACTGCTGACAAAATGCTCTCGATGCTGTTTCACTGGTCCTAAAAGTATGAGCCAGACAAAGTTAGGTGATGATAGGCGTTACCTTTATAAAGGGTCGTTACAGCACGCAAAATGCTAGATGGAAAGTGACAAAGATGCACACATAAAGTGGATACAATTTTTATATGTTTAGCAAATTAGCATAACTGACAAGAATCCCCTATTAGAAGCACAGGTGATAAAGTCGTCCCTGGTTCAACACTTTTCTGAAACCCTCCACCCTCTTAGATAGGAACTAGATTTTTTTTATGGAAATGTGTCTCAGAGAGTTAGTTTCAACCTTTGCTCCCAGAGAGCCTGACCTTGGACCCCCAGGGCTTGGAGCCACTAGGGAATTTATTTTGTCTTTCTCTCTAAAAGAGTGGGTAAAATGCTAGCTACAAACACAATAATAGGCTACAGAGCTACAAATATATATGTAAAGAACACGGAGAATATATAAAGGTGAAAAAGGCAAAAATCAATTTGGCATCACTTTGACTAGTGACACTCACAGACACTGAAATACAGATTTCAGACAAGGTATTTTAATATGTATCCTTTTCAAATTCATGGTCTCTTTAATCTGTCTGACAGAAGTTTAGAGATGACACTTTTCCTGGTGTTTTTTTTTTCCTCTTATACAGCTAGGTATATATTAACTGAATATATGTATTAAAAAGCAGAAGAAACCATTGTAAAAGTACAACATGAGACTAAAATCAGCTACTTCAAAATTAGAAAATGTCATGAGTACTTTTGTTTGAGCACGTGTGTACCAGTGTTCCTTCTGAGTATTCCATTGCTGTTTCCTTTGCTAGGCTCTCACTGTTAGAGCATAGTGAATAAACATTGCTGAAGGAATGTTTTGGGCATGTGGTAGAGACTTTCCCTTGTGGCTTAGTTGGGTCTCTGCATTCTCTTGCTCTAGGTATCAAGTGGCATTTGAACAACTCCTGACTTACAGGATGTTTTCTGAATTAATTAAAATAGAAAATGCCAAGAAAGCTTGTCCGAGGGCATCACTAGCTTTAACACCTAAAGCAAAAAGTGATCCAGATGTCAGAGACAGATATGTGTAATCAAAGAAACATTATAAATAATAACCAGCACACTCACAGGGGCTTCCCCTTTTTTCCTGACATTGTCCTTTGATGGAAGACCAGAGAATCAGGGGTTGGTTATTTGCTTCTATTTGTTCTGTGGGGTTTTTTTCATATTAACATAAGAGATTATTTTCTAGGAAATAGAGCCACCATGTAGAGAACAGTAGTGTGGGTTTGTTATAAAATGGAGATGCTTCTTCCAGTTACTGATAGGGCTTCTTTTGGAAAGTCCCTTTTGTTGTATTTGAAATAAAAACACACAAAGTCTGAAAAAAGGCATTCACTTGGAAATGCTTACAGGCTGCAATTTTCCTATGGAACAACCTCTTCACCTGCTTTATTGATGTAGCTTTTATTACACACTTGTAATAACATTTTGTCATGTAACAGCCTTTCTGAAAAAGCAGCCACAATAAGCACTTTACACTTCCTATCCTTTAAAATATTTCGTTCAATCAAGAAGGAACTCAAGAAGTTCAAGGAAGAGTGGCAGCTGGGAGCCCAGTTTCACTTTGGATGTGTAAGTGGAGTTTTTCTTCTGAGGGGCACTGAGGAGCACCCTGGGCTCTTTCCCTCAGTGAGTGTCACGAGCTACTCATCCCTTTATCCAAGTCATCTTGTTCTGTGAACCTTAACAAACTTAATAGCATTGCCGTCTCAGACAAACTTGAATGAAGTAATCCAATGGGTTAAAAATTATTGATACCATTCATTAAAAAGGAACTAATATACATACATATATAAAATGCTCAGTATGCTTGTTTCAGTCTTACTTCCTCTGGAAAACAGGAGAGAAAACTCTCCTTGGTCCCAGTTCTGGGAAAGTCTTTTGCACAGAGATTTTTGTACTCAATTGTTGCATCAGATACTCGAACTTCAGCAGCGTAACTTAAACCTTTCAGGTTCTTTGTGACGTTGGTGCCTGTACTTTTGCTAGAAAAGCTTGGATAGGACTTGATAAGAGAAAAAAAAAAAAAAAAAACACAAAGGGGAGGGAAAAAATACAAACAGATCTCATCAATTGTCCTGACTATTATGTCATTTGAAACTGCATTAATAAATTGGGATAATTGCCTAATGGCATATTACTACAGAAGATTACAGTGTGTTCTAGCCCATTACTTAATTAGGAAAATCAATAATGTAATAATATGACATTTAAATTCTTAGTTGTCTCTAGACCTATTAGGCATACCTACCCTGAGAACCTCTACAGAAGAGAGCTTAGAAACAGAGCAGTACCCTGGCAGAGTGAAGAGAGGAGATTCATTGAGTGTCACATACACCATGTGCAGTGTGCTGAAAATGCCCGGTATTTATATGATGGCATTCTGGAGAAAGAAATTGAGGTCATTAAAATTGTTTCAGCTGTGAGTTGAAGATATTTACACAGGGTTCCTGTGGAATTTTCATCTTTGGTGCTTGTTTATGATGGCAGTGAGGTAGCTGTGGATCTTTAGTAGAATAATAATTTATCTGACTTTCAGTATTTTCTCATTTCTTTTGTTGTTGTTGGTAAGGGCGAGAAGCAAAGAAAAAACAACCCAGAGGTGTGAGAATTCAAATTGTCATTATTTTCCTGTGTACCTCAGAGGGTTTTCAAGGCACTTGGCCTTTTTGAAGTGACTAACCTTCACTTTTGAAGGTTAGTCACTTTTTTTTCTCAGGCAGATAAGGAGGCTTCATGACATCTTCAACTGACTGAAATATTTCCAGGCATCAGAACAAAAGCCATCCAGAGTAACAGATGAAAGTGAGTGAAATGATGAGTAGCAGTCCTAAGGATGATTGTCGTCAATGGAAATTAGTTTCTCTTGGGATTGGAGGAAAGGGAGGGTTTCTCAAGGGGAAGGTCTGTAGTATGGTAGTGTTTTAAGTGGCAATGTGTAAAGCTTAAGTTTTAGAGGAGTCACCATGGTTGATTGTGAGTCTTCACCCACTCATCCAAACAGGAGTAAAATGACTGTACTGAAAGAATTAGTGCCTCTTACTGGGAACTTCCTTGAGGCTTGGTTGCAACTCTTAAAAAAGTGACAGCTGGATAGGGCAGGGCTTGGACTTGCGCCTGGCCAAGGCTTTGGGGTGGTGAAGTGCTCTCTGAGGGCAGCACAGATGACTCAGGAGCCTGTGCACAGCCAGCCATGTGCCTTGGGTGACAACCTTGATTCTCACAACTGACTCGCAGAAACTGACAGCACCAGAATTGAGGCAGTTTTGTTTTGTTCTATTTTTACTTTTCTCTTTTGGGGCAGCCCCTCTCCTCCTTCCTTCTAAATTGTTTTCTCAACTCAATTGAGTCTCAAAGCCTGTCTCCTGCTTGTCTTAAACAGCTGGAATATCTCTGGACTGAATGAACAGGCAAGGAGCATGATTTGGTGGGACCCTGGAAGGGTCTCAGCCTCCAGAAGGAGCAACCTGTCTGTCTCACCTGCAATGCTGGGAGCCGGGGACATTTAACACCACTTCAGATGGCTGCCTGCAGCCTGCCTCTGGGACTGTGGCTCCTGCTGCTTCTCCAGGACATCCAGACAACCCCACAGGTAAGGCGGGGGGACACCGGGATCCTGCAGCTCCTCAAGATGCAGGAGCCTCTGGGGGCACCTGGGACTGCAGTGCCATCCTGCCCTTCAGCTGGATGTTGGGGTGGGTGTCCACAAAAGCAAGGTTTGTGCAACACTGGGGGATAAAGGTGGTGAGCAGAGCTCTCTGGAGATAAAGGTATAGAGCAGAGCAGCCAGGACAGTTTGCTCTCTCTGGGATCTTTACAGGCAGGACTGTGGGATATGAGCTATGATCTGCATCTTGTTGGCACTGCTAGAGCTGCTGCAGCTCCAGACACATCACAGCTAGAAAGTGAGGAACGGTTTGATGGGTAGGGGGGACTTTCATTTTTGCCTGTGTGCTCAGTGACACATTCCTTGAAGATCTTGGTTCAGAGGGCTGCAGCCCACTCTGCTGAAGCAAGTCAAGAGGGGCAAATTGAAAGGTGTAGAGGCTTAACAATAAAAGACCTTCCTCTTTACAACTCCCACCCTACTGGCACTGACTTCCTCATGAATCCACTGCTATTTCTAAATCAAAAATCACTTTAAATAGACACAGCCAACTAGCTGCACTCAGCTAATGCTGTAGATGCATACCAGCTCCCTGTTCCAATTGTATCAGTTCTTGTGGGTTTGCTTCCACCCCCACACTGCCACTTACCCCCTCCTCCTGTGGATCACGTGGCAATGAGTCCTCAGCACCTGGCATAAATCCAGGTGAATTCCCTGACTGACATTTAAAAATACACATTAAAAAAAATAAAAAGATCAGGCGCAGAGAGACCGAACAGGTAAAGTCAAGTAGGTGAGTATTTGCAGGGAGTGTTGGATCAGAAATGAGCCATATTCCCTTACAGTGGAAATACAAGCATATATTAGCCTAAGACACCTGTCTGTACACAGTAATTGAAAAATCCAGCACATCTCTTGAGCTGCCAGATTTTTTTACAAGACACTGACTCCAGTTAAATCTTTGAAAATAACCAAGTTTTGTACCCTCTTCATAGACATTTGAAGAAGATTCTCCTGGTTATTTTGGTAAGAGTAGGAGTTTGTTCTTGTGTCTTTAGTTGTAAATTCCCCTCCCACACTGCAAGTTTGCATTACTTTCCCCAGGTTATCTGTCCTGCCACTGTCTCCTTCCTGAAATACAGAGTTCTATGGGAAGTAGGTGTTCTATGGGATTGGTGTCTGTAATCCTTGCTCACCAGAGGAATGTTTGGGAGGGCATTCAGATAAGCTTGTCCAGTGTGCTGAATGCAGACTGCTTTAGGAGGAAAGCCAGTAGAAACAAAAACATGGTACTTCTCTTTGACATAATTTTTGGTGGTTTGTTCACAAAATTAATGGAGCAGAGAGAAAATTTGTTTTTCTGATACTTATTGTCAATATTCAGACTCACTGTAAAATTATCAGTTACCTGGAATAAACACAGAGACATGGCTGGGATAAGCAACTGGATTTGCACTGTACTGCGTTGCCTCTCTCACAGTGATACTTGCTCTTACTGCCAGTGGAGTACATGTGAACTAATGTGAACAAGTTACTTTTTACTGGTCGTATTTTTAAACCATGTTCCATCTTACCTCAGTCCACAGTTTGGGTTTTGTTTCTTTCTATATTCAAAGAACTCTCACTTGTTGATAATGTCTTTACTATCAAGCAATTAAAGTTTGACTACTTGAAGCTGTAGATTATCAGCTTTTTCTGTACTGTCAGAATTTGGATAGAAGCTTGACAGACAGTTAACTGGTTTGCTGCAGCATTAGTCAGTTCTAGAACAGCCACTGCTGGTAGATTTTTTTTTTTAATTTTACGGTAATATGCTTTTTTCCTGACTTACAGCTCATTTGTAGCAAGCCAATTTCTTACTCTGCCTCACAATCACCTTTTCTCTCTGAGTTCAAAAACCATAAATAAATGAGTCAAACCTTGTCCTGACTTAATTCCAGAGTAGCCCACTGAATTCAGCACCAGCTTTACAACTGCCATTATTTAAATTGGAATAGCAAACATTTTTGTAGAAATAAGGAAAGTGAGAAGAGCTGTAAAAAGCCTGTTTTCTAAAATAAATTCTCTCAAGCAAGTGTTGAAAAACACAAATGCTTTTGATCTATATGTTTGCTTTATTTAATTGGTCTTTGTTCTGCAATGCATTCAGAAAAGAAAAAATGTAAGTTGACTTGCTGGGACACTGAAAGCTCTAAACCAGTGCATGCCTGTTCATGCTGTCACAGCCGTCCAAGAAGGATAGGAATTGTCATATTTCCTTTCACAAGATGTATTCCAGCTCCTGCTAAATCCAAAACCTTTATTTGAAGAGAAAGTCAGAGAGAAGGATAAAGACCTACTGTCCACCACAGCCACATGCCTTTACTCCAATAGTGTATGATCTTCCTTGAATGTTAAAGAGTTTTTAAATAATACACATTAATAAACAGAAGTCTAAGTTCTAATGACAATAGCAGATATTACTGCAATAAAACTGGTACTTCTTCATTGACCCCTTAGAGGATGCTGGGGACCAACCTTCCTGCTGAGTTAAGAGCAGAACTTTGCATCATTGTGTTGCTGTTACAGGTCACATTAGGAGTCAAATAAGCTTTAGAATTTTGAGGGGAAAAAGATTACAAGAATGGGGGCGTGGGAACTGATGCTGAGCATTGACATGAATGTTATCACTGAAAGGATCTATACTATTTTATACTCATGAAACACCTCTACTGAACAGATGGTGATTACAGGCATTTTGCTTAGGGATTAGAAGTAATAGGGTCTTCAGAAGGTGGTTTCTCAGTCATAGACATCCTGACATGATTTGTTAAAATGAATTAATTTTAACAGCTGAGCACCTTGTGTTTGGCTCAGTAACAGTACAGATGGCTACAAAACTGTGCTTGTAGCTGGACACTTGACAACAGCATTTGTTGAGGAGCCATGGATGACCTGTGTAATGTAGGAGGCTGTACTGCAGAGCTACCCTCTTGTGGAAAGAGGAAAAATAAGGTTAAGTACTCTCTCATATGTATATCTGCATAATTTGTTTAGTATGGAGGACTAGTTCATGCAGTGATTTGTCACTGCACTACCATCAGGTCAAATCCATAATCAGAATATGCACTGCTGGAACCAGGAGCAGAATATAACACTAAACTCCTGATTTTCATATTCTTGGCAAGGTAACTTTTTAAAAAGCTGTTCTCTAATGTTTTTACACTGACACTATTCTTTTATTTAAAACCCAAAAGGGAAAATTAAATAAGCTATAAGCTTATGTGCTGCATAGGTAATTCAATAATTCAAGGGTTCATACTCTTATTTAAAATTCAGCTTCGTTTGCAGCCAGAGTTGGTTGCCCAGGAGAACAAGGAAGAAAAAATTAGGTATTTGTGGTGACTTCCCACAGCTCTTGCAAAGAGATTAATCCAGACTGATTTAGCTACGGCCAGGATGCGATTGTTTCTTAAATTTTCTTTATGGAAACAGTTAATTCACTAAGTAACTCACGACTGCCCTTTTGTGTCGTGACTGGTCATTTCCTGTTGTTCCATCTAGGATGGGAGTGTCTGCCTGGCCAGGGCACCCCTGCACACAGGCGTGGGGAAAGACCACTTCCTTTTCCTCCAGTCTAGGGCTTCCTCCCCACAAGAGGAAAACACTGGATGCACCTTTGTAAATGTGGTTGGAGTCAGGCTGGCCAGGCAGAAACACCTGTTCTTGCCTTTTCATTCAGCTACAAAATGTGCTTGTAGGGAAGCCCAGGGATTATAATGCAGAGATATGTTAGAGTTCTCAGTTTTGTAACTGGACCTCTATGACATTTAATGGTTTCAACATGCTTCTATTTCTTGTTCTTCTGTTAATTTCCTCCTTGAGTGAAAGTTCCTGTTTTCTGATGGAAGTTAAATAATTTTTATGTTTTGTGTATACTAAACAGGAGAACAGGCTGTGAAGTGAGTTAGATAGTGAGATTCTGCACAGTGCACAAAGGCAGCAGTTGACAGCAAGTATTATTTCAAAGACCAACAGAAAATTCATCGGCAGAAAGTGAGATGTAGAGTTTCTGAAATATTTAACTGCTCTACCAGTATTGTGTGGGAAAATCTCCGGGGAATCTGCTTATCAAATCCTTAAAAAAATTAAAAAAAAAAATTAAAAATCACTTGTCATACCTTCTAGTAAATACTGAAAATGAAATTCAGATAACAATATTTTTGGGGGATTCTTAAGGGAGATGCCAAATTCAAAAATCAGATTTTCTCATCAGAACACTTGTAGCACTGTAATTTCCCAGAGCAGTAGTGGCTGAGCCATATAAAAACTAAATCTTATTATGTGTTTCTTGTTACAAGTTGTAGCTGAGTTTCATTTTGTAAGCTAATATCAAAACTATTTTATGGTGTTTTTTTTAACTAAATAAATATCAGTTATGTAGTGATGAAAGGTTATTTCTGAAAACCTTCACTCACAACAGAAGTGTGATCAGTTATTTGAATAAGGGCTTCATCGTGGGACTATTTGCAGCATTCTTTTCAAGGCAAAATCCTCTTGTAGGATTTGTCCCTAAATAAGTAAAATAATTTATTGGTTTATAATAGACACTTTGATTGCTAAATTCAGTATGACAGCATAAGTGACAGAAAATTTGTATGCTGCAAAGAGGAATAACCTCTGTGGATTACACCAAATCTATGTAGATTTAGATGATGCTGAATATGGTATCACCTGTTATTCCAGTGCACACAGAGCTGGAAATCTGTTACAGATGTTAGGGATTTTTTTCTTTTCCCTAAAAAAATCCTTAGCTCCAATTAACATGAAAAAATTTTAGGATAGAAATTTTTATTTTTTTTTTTTTTTTTTTTTTTAGTTTGCTAACTGCTACAATGTTTCTAAAGGAAATGCAGACAATAATTTAGTTGCTTTGGGGATACTTGAATTTTCAAAAAACTGTGGGCTTTTCCTTGCAACTGCCATTGCTTGAGACAAGCATTGTATCTGCTCTAGTACAGAATTAGTTGTTTTCTAATTGTGTCTTTTGTCTCTTTCAATTTTTAGACATCATTAACCTCACCTCATTTCTGTGACACACTAGAGAATTGGTTCTATGATGAGACTTCACAAAACTGCTGTTACCAGTGTCCCTCAGGTATGTTTATAATTCAGTCAAATTTACATGGAGCCCTTCTCATAGAGACAGTAGGAACCTGTGTATCTGCAGAGTAGTATTTTGTCCCCAAAGAAAAGGGCAGCTTCATGAACCCCTGTCTAATGTGGCTCCAGATGTGATTCTTTTCTCCACTGTCCTTCTCCTGTGTAGTCTGCATGCAAACCAGATAACGTGATAGAATTTATATGGGATTTTATCACTTCACTTGACACTGAAGTAGCCTGGTCAAAGAATTAATTTCACACTTGCCCTTGGGTGTGAATTAGCACAGTGAAATTAGGCTAAATGAGTTTCTTCTCAGAGACAAAAAAATATAAAATGAAGGTATGGAAAATCTGATGTTATTCTTGTAGTCACAACAGTTTAGAAAGTGTCTCACATGAGGGAGGCAACAGGCCCTTCTCAAAGGACGCATTTAACTGTGCTAGAAGCTGGGTGTGACTCAGAGGGACATGAGGTCAGCACCAGGAAATACCTTGGTGAGACAAGAGTTCTGGAAATGTCTGAAACTGCCCCATTGGCCAAAACCCCCTCAGTAGTTGGGTATTTTGTGGTACTTCACCACCATCTGTATCTTCTTGCAGAAGCCTTTTTCTTTCATTTTTCTTAAAGGAAATTTCTGACCTATATTTGTGTTCTGATGGTACAGAGGGCTTTAGTGTTTGATTGCCAGCATTTGCATCCAGTTCCATCAGGACTCCCACAGGGACATCCTATGCTGCTGGCCTCACCACTAGAGTCCTTCAGAAAATTGTATACGTAAATCAGAGCAAGAGATTGAGAAAATGGTCCAATAAAAGAAAAAATGGGTTGGGGTGGGACTTTGACAGTCCTAAGAAAAGCTCTTTTCCTCTTCAAAACCATATCTTGCCAAAGCTCCTGTCATGAATGGTATCATAGTGAGGTTGGGTGAGAAGTAGAATCTGATTTACACTGGATTGTAATGAGCCACCAGTATCCATCAGTTCACCTTTGCTGATTTTTTATCGCTACATCCTTATGTCAGTCCTGGACTCCTCCACAATAAAAGTTATAAGAATCCTTTTCCACCTTAAACATACACTACTTCTTCAAGCAATAACCTGTTTATATCTGCTACTAACTCAGCTGCTCACTGTGAAGAAAGAGGAGCTTTTCTAAAAGTCCTTTTAATCAAAGAAAGGAAAGAAGGAAACACAAAACCCAGTTCCCAGGGAACTTAGTAATGGCAGGACAATGGCCCTCATGGAGAATTGATTGTCTTTTCTGTCAGCAAATGACTTGCCATTTGCCCATTCTGGAGCAGTCCATTCCAGCTGGGATTGTGTCCTGGCCCTGTACCTTAACACTTGAATGGGAAAGGCAAAAATGTCCTAGAGAAACCAAATGACTAAGAGAAGACTGTGGTAATGTATCTAACAGGTAAACAAGCAGACAAGAACATTTCAGGATAGTTTTCTGCCCATTGTGGATAGGTATCTTGTATATTTTCCATTTTTTTCTCCTCCAGGCTATGTTAAAAAGAAAGCATGTCCTCAGGATCCAGCTGAAGACTGCATGACATGTGGACCTGATCAATATTTGAACAATGAATATAAAACCCCACGATGTGATGCCTGTGTGTCATGCTCAAAAGGTTTGCTTTTTCCCACGCATACCTCATGGATGCATTCTCTCTCTGTATATTTTATTTACATTTAAGTTGTATTTTTTTCATTTACAATTTCCACAGCAAAATTATCCATCCTTGGCTACTGAGTTAGACAGCAGAATGTTACCTTGCATGTAATCCATGTTACTTCCTGTGTGACCTGGGACTACCTAAAAATTCTCCCCTCCAATACTATCCCAGTCTGGTTTTTGCTTTCTATCTTATATTACAAGCTATTATCTATAGGCTTCTCTAATTATTCATGAGTTAAATTACCATCATATGGCTTTAAACTGAAAGGGGGCAGGTTTAAATTAGATATTAGGAAGAAGAACTCCCCCTGTGAGGGTGGTGAGGCCCTGGCAAAGCTTGCGCAGAGAAGCTATGGCTGCCCCATCCCTGGAAGTGTTCAAGGACAGGTTGGACTGGGCTTGGAGCAACTTGGGATAGTGGAAGGTATCCCTGCCCATGGCAGTGGGTGGAATGAGATCAGTGTTAAGCTCATCCTCAATCCAAACCAGTCTGTGATTATGAAGAGAGACAGCACCTTTCTGCTTCCTGAGCCTTAGAATGGGTGTTGCTCAGCTTTGGCCCCAATTTACATTTCCCTTGCAAGGTGGTCCTTTGTCACTGCATCTGTTTCTTGCCCACAGAACCGGACCTTGTGGAGAAGCAGCCCTGCTCCTTCAATTCCAGACGCACGTGCGAGTGCCGGCCAGGCCTGTTCTGCCGAATGACTGTTGAAAACACCTGCACACGGTGCCAGCACCACTCTGCTTGCAAGCCTGGGTTTGGAGTCAAAATCAGGGGTAGGAATTCTTACCTGTCCAGTTTTCCTTTCCTGGTCCTGGCCATAGACATGGACCTGATGCATTTTGTTTGGTCAGTCCTCAGTCATTATTTTTATCCAGGCACCTCAACAAATGATGTCACTTGTGAAGAGTGCCCTCCTGGGACCTTCTCTGATCAAAACTCCAGCACAGACATCTGCAAACCTCACACCAAGTAAGTCTGTGCTTCTTTAATGGAACTGACTAACTGAAATTAATAAGGGATGAAATAGGATATGTCACTTCTGGTGCAAAGTATACAAATTCATCTTAGAAGCAAGGGAATCATTTTGGGCTCATGTGCAGCGGCAAGAAGGCCTCTCTTTGTACCTGTTGCACAGCTCTAGGCTGAAGGAATCCTGTTTGCCTCGTTTTTCATTTACTAAGTACAGTGGAATAGTACACCTGTGTGAGTAGCAGCTTTGCATCCAGGCCAAGAATTAATACAACAGGAATGAGAAGAATAATGACTTTTACATCAAAAGCAATAATTGCGGTTGGTACAAAAATGACCGAGGGGATGTTTGTCACATGGAAAACACTTGTACCTTATCCCACGGCAATGATACCTGTTCTTTTTCATTCTCAGCTGTGCCAAGCTGAATAAAGTAACGCTAAGGAAAGGAAATGCCACACACGATCAAGTTTGCCTGGACCAATTGCCCATTTACTTCACGCCAAGCACTTTGTCCATGAAATTCAGCAGTGAAACAAATAACTCTGACCTGAGGATGTCTAAGGAGAACCTGATGACCTTTGCTAGTGGTAACCTTCTAAGTGTCACAACAACTGAAAATCCCAGTTCAACTCCTGTGGAGGAAGCTCAGGCTCGCACTTCTCCCACCTCAGCCAAGGGCGAGATGACAACAGGAGGTAACAAAGACACAGCATTTACTCTCTCTAGCACGTTTTATTTGGAAATATATTTGGTAAACACAATTTTTATGTGGGAACTTCTTGCAAATTCCCTCTGACTTGTGAAATGATGTCTATGGTCCTATGTTCAAACACATGCATCTACTCAGGGTTTCCCCTCTGCCTTTTCTCAGCCTGTCCTGTGCTCCCTCTCTGTGCTGTAGGTGTAGTGCTTTGGGCAGTGGTTCTCTCTGTGACAGTGCTTCTTGGGGGCATACTGATATTTTGGAAATGGAAGGTTTGCAAGAAGCGGATCTTCGTCCTCAGAAGAAAGCGTGAGTTTTTCAAGCTGTAACACGTGATGTGCTGTTTGATCTTCCAAACAGCAGATGGGAAACTCAAATATGGGGATATTTGTGGAGGTCATTGGGGAAGAGAATTCTCTCTACAGGCCAGATAAGGGTTTAAGACAAGCTGCTCATGCAAGATGTTGGGAGAATATGAAAGATCGAAACAGCTGGGAATTTATGGAGGGAAATGGGTGGGTGACTACAAGTGGGGAAAGGGTAGCTAGCTGTTTCTTCTTTCAGCACAGACTCAAGTATTAAATGATACCTGAAATGTTGTGTGTAGTTTTTGGTTCTGGGAACAGGATTGGGCTTTGAGGATGAGAGGAAGGGTTATTTTTACTGACACTGACTCCCCCTAGCTTTGCCTAGAAGTACCTGTGGGGTGTGCCTGCAAAACCACATTCCCTTTTTTATAGAAAGCAGGATGTGCACGTTGTAGGTTGGTTGTACATCTGTGGGTGTAGTGAAGCTGTTGGAGCCTTCAGGTTCCATGGTGAGTTTGACTAAATGAAAGGTTTCTTTTATCAGCACATCTGCATTCGGTCGTCGCACACAAATACATGCTCAAATCTCAAGGTGAGTGAGATGGGCCAGCAGTGTCATCCTTATGTCTGAAGAATAAGTGGATACTTAACATAGGATTTTATTTTACAGAATTTTAATTTAAAAAGTGGAAGTTTCTCATGTCCTTGCTGCCATTCAAGAGGCCAGTCCTCTTCCTCTTCCTCAGCAGGCAGGGGACACGCTGGATGTGACCAGGTGCCACCAGATGGCACTTTGTTCCCATGGCGGCTGAAGGGTTGGGTGATGTATCAGTGCTGGAAAATGCCTGATTGATTTCAAGACAGTCAAATATGGGAGACGTGTTCAGGAAAAAACTTGTCCAGATCCCATAAAGTGCAAACATTTTACCCATTTAGCTGATCCCCTCTCAGCAATTCCACTGCCACTGACAGATCTATTCTCCATTGTGTCAGATTTTAATCACCACACAGCAGAGCTTTTTACATTCATTCATTCCAGAACATAATTTAAGACCTCTTGAATGCAGATTAGTTTTATCAAAATGGAATTTTTTCTCCCTCACTTGCCTTGCACAATAGAAACTGTTACTCTGTAGCATTACAGAGCTGATGATCTGAAAATGAAGGTGATTGCACATTAGGGTGAAATTAGACAGTAGGTTTGAGCCCATCTACCTTCATGGTGCTACAGAATATTTTACACTCCCTCGTTCTCACCTCTCTTCTTTGCCCAGTGTTCCCTGGGATTATTAATAGAATGGTGCACAAAATCCCACCCCTTAATAATCATCTGACATATGATAACCTGACCTAATTTGTTAATCCAGAAGAAAGTTATTAATATTTTTAAACTTTTTTTTCCTTTTTTTCTTTTTAATAAGCTTGTCTTGTGCTTATCTAGACAGTTTCATTAGTTAATTTTTTCTTAAGATGAATACCAGTTGTGGTGTGGGGACAGTGATTCAAAAGACTTCGGGGACAGCAGGATCTCACAGCCTTGGCAGCAACCTGTTGCTGATTCACCTCAGAAGTGTCATTTCAGTGTGCCCTGAGTTTTAAGAAAACCATCATGGCATGTAGAGCAGGCAGTGGAGTGGTTTAGGAAGTATATTGCTAGGTCATCTTTCAGAGCATATATTAACATTCTTGTGATTGTATGAGGTTTCTTCTGATAATGTTTTTATTTTCCATTACAGGTTCAGATCTCGTGAACAAATGTGCAGTAAGTGTGAACAATATTCCAAAACAGATCACTTTCCATACCAAAATAAGTAATCTTATTTTCAAATGGTTTGTCCAAAAAGTGCCAGCCTTTTAGTTTGGACTTCCCTCTACAATATGTAATCATTTAGGTGGGATGAGATGTATTAGGATTTGATACTTTCATGTCTCAGTCTGAGGTTAATGTGGTATTAAATAATGTGATGCTGCCAACCATGCTTGTGAGGGAACTTGGTTTGGTGTTAAGCCATTCATGGTGCATGGGACAAGATTTGAAATCACAGGGTGAACATGCCTTTTCTTCCTTCTGGGAGAACTTTGTGTGTCAGTCCCATTTTATCTTACTGCGCCAGCCACACAGATGGGATTTATGCTTTTCTTCTCTCTCCCTCCACATCCCCCTCCCTCTGCAGGATTTGGTATGGCTGTGATATGGGTACACAGTGGGTTTGGTTTGTCATTCCTTCAGGACAAGCTCCTGGTGTTATAGTAGTTTTCAGATGAACAGGATAAACATCAGCCAATATGGCAACAACAGAAAGCAGTTCCTCAGCTGCTGAAATTGTCACAATTCAATTTGGTTTTCCCTCTGTCAGTGAAATTACAGCCACTTTCATTCTCTGACTCTTCTCAGTTTAATAGGCTTGTTATCTTTAAATGTCCAGATCTGCTAAACCACCCTTTAGACTGTTAATTTTTTTGTTTTGTTTTAAAATGAGTTTTGCTTTTAAATGTCTGCACACACATAAGATACTGCTTTTTCCTGTCACTCTGATTGCAATTGCTGTCGTAATTTCAGTGTGTAATTGTTAATTCCTGGATTGTGAGGAGCTTCAATTCTTGCCTCTATAGAGAGTCAGACATGAGGAAGGGATTATAAAGTACACATTTCAAAATAATTTTCTTTCTTTCCCAACCTTGTGGAAACAGAAGATCAGAACCACCAGAAAATTGTGATGCAGGACCTTTAGCCTCTCTCATATTTTGGTTCCTCTTTTAAAGAACTGCTTGGAATTAATTCTTCATGTTAGATAGTCTGAGCTTGTTTCTTCTACCTGAGAAGAATGATGAAGAAAGATGTTCTGCTGAGGAAATTACATTTTGAAGTTAAATCAGTTTTCCATAGGAGCATGATAGGTCTTTGCAAAGTCTAAGAGGTAGCTAAAACATATTTTCTTCAGTGGAAATTAGGTACATTCCTGAAAATGTCATCATAAATCTGTGAATTTAGCTTAGAAACACTATTTTGAAATAGGGTCTTAAGTGATGCAGGACCCTAGTTTGAAGTTCCCATACCTGTTAGGTACTTTGGAGTGTTTCACTCCCTGTGCCAGTGGTGCTGGAAAACACATTCTGTTATCCTGACTGCCACAGGAGGACTCTGTGCACCTATTGCAAAGTCCAAAGTATTTTTACACTCACCTCACTTCTGCTTTCTGATTTGTATTGGCAGAAGATCATACTGACCACTGACAGTGGGCTAGAAGAGGAGTTAACTGACAGAACCCTTCCTTTGGAAACCAACAATAACTTGGTGTCCAGCACAGAAAAAGCACAGATTCCTCATCAGAGTGTGACTGATGTGACACCAAGCAGTGGGAATGTCCCAGATTGCCCTGTGGATTCTCGAGTCAGAGACCACACAAATAACAGAATTGGTGAGTCTTGCTTTTTTTTTTCCTTTTGTCATCTTCTTTTTTTCAAATTTTCAAACATGGCACATAACTATCCTTCCAAGATTACTAATAAACTTCAAAGTGTTCAAATCTCCTAACAAAGATTGTGTTGAATCTCCAGATCTTTGACACAAAAATACCTATTAATTTGAATATAAAGGGGTTTTTTTCATGTTTGTCTTAGTCACTATAAATTCGGCAGAAAATTCCCTTCTTCCTCCTTTTCATTCTAGAAAATGTAAATTTCACAGAAGAAATTTGAATATGTCAGCTGGAAGATGATAATGTAATACCGAATGAGAATTGTACTTAGCTATCATTTTCTTCTCTGGTTTCATAATAATGGCCTTAAATGTGTCTCCCATGTGTTCCAGTAAAGTCTTTGACCATGGCACAGGGTGGAAAATAAAGTTTGGCAAGGAGCTCATTCACAGGGGGAGAATTTTTACCTGAGACACCATCTGCATGAGACATTCTGGCAGTGCTCCAAACCCAGTTCTGAGGTTATTTGAAGGTGTTATTTTTCATGTTACAAAAACTGACCTTTCCTTATTAAACACCCTTTCTGTTTTTATTGTGAGTGATGGATTGGGATGAATGTGATGATTTGATTTACCACATCCAAATATCTCCAAGCAATTAACATACAGTGTCTGATGTGCAGCATCCTTCTGAATTAAGTGCAGTGGTGCAAGCCACTGAAAAGGCCTCATTTACCTTTCTGTGAAGGAGTAAGACAACGTTGGACCCAAGATTCAGAAAATTTTGTAGTTTAATCTCAGCTAGAAAGAAACTTAATTTTCTTGCAGGTCCTAAGACCCCAGAACTTCTGTACAGTGATGATCTTTACCCAGAGGTTTCTTTTAGATTGTGTTGTATCTTGAAACAGCGGGAGCATAAACCTTGGCTTCTTCATAATCTAGATCCCAATTAGTTGCTTATTCTAACAGATTCTTGTGAATATCTTCTGCCTTTTCTACTTTGTCTTTGAGCTAGAGGTGGGACTACAGGAGAGTGGCTTAATCCTGTAGAAGCTTAATCTACTTGATCTGAAATGCCCAGAGTCCTAATAAAAATGTTGCGTGGAAAAGAGCCATCTCTGGGCTCAGTGATTGTTCACCATGCTCAGCACTATTTTTTCCTCCCTCAGAAAAACTCTACATCATGAAGGCCGACACTGTTATCGTAGGGTCTGTTTCAGAAGTGCCCAGTGGCAAGAACTGTGCTGTTAGAGGATGTGAAAGCAACCTCGATGCCCAGGAAAGCATGGAAGAGGAACTGGAAATGCACTACCCAGAGCAGGAAACAGAGTCTTTTCCAGGGAATGATGTAATGGTTCCTGTGGAAGAGGAGGGAAAGGAATTTCACCACCCTACCACTGCCACTGAGAAGTGACAACCCACAGAGATAGTGTGGGAAGATACAGAATCATCCACTGTGACACTAAGGCTGAATTTATGAAAAGGGAGGTAAACACTGTGTGCCTGAGATTATTGGGGAACTCCTGGAAAACACTGAAACACATTCAAACGAGGAGGGCTATCTAACAAATGAGAGGATCATCCAAACTGTTGGCTTTCATAGCTGACATCAAATACTTCTATTTCCCTGTCTCCCAGTATCATACTGAAAACAAATTTGAATCAAAATGGCATAATTAAGAGGACATCTGGATGCCAGCTGAAGTTTCACAGCTTTCTTTCTCAGTGCGAAGGAATGGATTGAAATCTATGTCTGGTTACTTCTATTAGCTGTGAAAATTCTGGCCAGGATTCTGAGTCAAGCTTGAGACTCAGCCATGTTTCTTATGTGGTTTCTATTCCAGTACTTCCAATTTTGTCATATATTTTGCAACATCTGGTATTTTCTCAAGGCTTCAACTTTTGATTGAAAATAATAATCTCAGTTTCACCTAGCATAAACATAACTCTCAAGTTTGTGGACTTCACGTTTCTTGAGGAATTAGGACCAAAAGGTGCCACACAATTGCTGCTATTTTCTGAAAATAGAAGGCAAATAAAACTGATTGGTATAAAACTGTACTTTAGGCCATTCTTCCTAGGTTTTGAAGTCCAAATCACGTTTTTTTTACTACATCAAATCATTAGTAAGTGTACAAAACAGTCTCTTCTGATGAAAGCCAAACTGGTTGAATGTTTGGCTATTAGATGAACTATGGGTTAAGCCCAATGTGGAGCCTATAAAAAGGGAAATGAAGAAAAGAAACTATTTTTCTACTGAAAAAGAGGCACAGCAATTATTTTCTATAACATTGTTAATATCTACTTGCTTTAGAATTGTTCATAATCATCAGGGTGACACTGATTTGCATATCCTTTAAAAACAAACCTGTTTGGTGGCCAAATGGCATGTGTTATGCTATTTTTAGATCTTTTGTGCTGCTTGTTCAAAAATTGTATATGTAATAGTGCTGACTATACTTTTGCACAGGACAATGGAAAATTAGAAATATGACAAAGTGTGTCTTAATAATAAAAAAAAGGAACCACAAAACCCATTACTTGCTTTATAGTTTTGTCCTGACTGTAATAACAGTATAATAACAGTGGTGCAGCTGCAGTGACTTCTGTCTTAGAGCACACACAGGGAACACAAGGGCATAAAAACACTTTCTTGGACCAGATCGGAGTTTGAGCATGACATTTCATCTCTTACAGTCGCAGGAAGGGATTAGTTAGGAAGACCATAACTGCTGTTTGCATTCATCATAGTTCTGCAGTTGCAGCTGGCATTGGATTAAGGATGTCAAAGAGTTTGACTCAGCCTTTATTATTCACTCATATCACCATTAGTTTTTCTTCTCTCTTTTGAATTTCCAAGTACAATCTGCCTCCATAAGCACCTGTGGCAAAAGATTACAAATATCATGCACTGTGTAAAGGACTTTTAACACTTTTAAACTGGCCTCCTTATTTCAGTGAATGTCATTAGCTCTTGTCTTACACAAGTCAGTGAGTTGCTTTTTATTTTTTCCTTTTCAACCAAGTTGTTTTTGTGATTGATTGTATCTCAGCTTTGATTGAACTAAGCCTCTGTCTTTTCATATTACTCATGTAAGTTTGCTGCTCCACTGCCTTGGTCACTTTGGCTGACCTTTTCCACATCTACTTTTAACTTCACTACATGCGTCATTTTAGAGAACACCAATTCATAATCCACAAACTGAATAACCACATTTACCTGGTTGTGATTATTCGGGGCTGTTCTGCAATGACTGTAATGGTGTATTTCCACTCTGTGTATTAATTAATCCTTTTTACTGGAACAGCTTCCTAAAAGAACTGCAAGGATTGCAACCTGCTGGATGTGTTATAGTTAGTTGGTTTAATAATGCTGGTAATCTCTGAATTAAAAATTCCATGGATTGTAAGCCATGGCCACACTTTTCCTGTTTGATATGTAAATGTTTCATTGTTGAAAATTTCAGTACCTATATCAGTCTGAGAAGAAATATTTTTGCAAGAAAGCCATTTGAAGCTCACCGAGCTCTTAGTGGATTAGAGTTTTTCTCAGGAGCAGGGCTGAATTTATAGTGAAGTCTTTCTGTACCATCTCGGCTGTGTGTGGCACACGAGTGACTGGTACGGTGTGTATTAATGAATACTGGAATGCTGCAAAGGTAACTTTGTACTGTGGGGCTAAGGAGTTGGACTTCGATGATCCTACTTGGTATTCTATGAATGGCGCTGAAGAGACCTTCCACACCCGCCGGGAGCCCCGTGTAAGCAGCTCCGACGTACGGGCGATGGGGGC
>VYXF01002653.1:200313-216201 GCA_013397295.1 Polioptila caerulea | reverse complement strand
GGCGGGCGGGCTGAGCGGGGCCGGGCGGCCGAGCGGGGGCGCCGCTCCAGGGGTGCTGGGAGTGCTGCAAAGCGGGAGCGCAGTAGGGGAAACGCGGACGGGTATCGCCTGATGATGCCGCTCTAGAGGTGCGGCGCGAGCGGGCAGCGTCTCACTGCTGTGTGTGTGGTCCACTTGTCTCCTGTCTGTCCCTTGTCTTCTTCCCCTTGACACCTCCGTGCCCCTGGGCTTGCGCTGGATTCACCGTGATCTTTACAGCAACATCAAGTCCCGCTCTTAAAACAGCCTTTGTCTATGTTGTTGGTGCTTCTTGACCTCCCAAAGGAATGACTAATCGTTTTGCCTGGATTTTCGTCGCAAATAGGTTGATTTTGCAGGCTTATTTTAATGTTTGTGGTGAGTGTCCTGGCAAGTGCAGAGAGTAAACCCGTATCTATATTACATTGTTTACACGGGAAGAGCTTGTTGTGCTCCGTTGGTTCCCTAGAACTCTTCCCTATTTAAACAGAAAAGCTTTTTAATTTACAGCAAAGATCTGATGTGCTGCAGCTGTTACTGTTCCCCTTCATTGCAGCGGTGACTGTGCTATTCCATATCCAGTTGCACCACTATTTGGCAATGAGGGCTAGTAACTGTGTCAGCCAAAGAGCTCAATGGGACCTGTTTGTCTTCGACTCAGTGTTTTCTGTACCGGTGTATTGATAGCACTTTTCTGTCTGATTTCAAAATGTCCAGGATTGTGAAGATAAATATGGAAATGTTGCTGAGATGTCCATAAATATCATGAGATATTTATGTTATTTACATGTTTATTTAAATATAGGAATTCAGGCTGGATAAGACAAAGGTTCGGAGAAATCAGGTGAAGATGTCAGAATGTGCATTGATTTAACCTGGAATTACACAATGGGCTTTTAAGGAGTACTGTGTGCTATAGTGAGCTGATAATATATTAAAATAATTAATTGTTTCTCACTAATTTTTAATTCAGCTCTGGTTTTAAGGTGAGAGTGTTTTGAAACTGATTTACTGGATACCTTGCAGTGGAGAGGATAAAGCAGATAGAGAAGGGAGAATCCCAGAATTGTAGCAGAACGTATCATCAGAATTTAAGTTTGCCATGCTTTGTGCTGAACATGGGCTTTGGTTCAAAAGGAATTATCTCTCCTCTCACTCTAAATATGACAAAAACACAATGATGGAAATAATGACAGAAACTTTTAGCATCACTTTTTGCACAGTGACAAAATAAGGAAAAGTCTATATGTAAAGTTAGAAAAACAAATACAGTAGTTTCAGAAATACCACATCTGCCACAGAGCTGGAAAAAAACCCATGCCTGTTATATTATTTTTTAACAGTGATTAGTTAAAGAAAACTTACTTTATTTTTGAGGGAGACAAACTGGCAAAGCAATAGTTCTTGAGTGACTTCTTGGGTTTTTTCTCATTCATCTGGAAGTCTCTGAAAGTTCCCAGCCTCAGTCTCTGGCACAGGAACTGAACATTATTTTTGCCATTTTGAACAAATGAGTCACCAGGGTTATGAGAAACAGCCTGAAGTTTTCAAACAGAAGAGCCGGTGAAATGTGTATTGTTTTCCAAATACATATATAATGAAATATACCTTGTCTTCCTACAAACTTGGACTTCTATAATTTTTGCATGTTGTGAACAGCTTCCATATTCTCTGCATCCCCCTGCTTTCTTATTCTGGGAAGATGTTTTCATATTCTGGGGGTGAGTAGCAATGAAGTAGAATTCCTGGCAGTAAGCAAAGAGACAGTTTTCTAAGGGAGTGGGGATGTGTCTTGGTTTGAATGACAGGTGTCTGTTAAGGAAGGCAGGAGCCTCCCTTTGAATGAAGAATGCAAACCCCTTCCCTCTGAATTATTATCATTTTGAAATTAAGGGGCTCTCAGACAAAGATATGAGAATAGGAATAACAGTTCTTTATTAGGAGAACTAAAATATAACAGCATGCAGTATTACAAAAAAACAAACCCACTGACAGGGTCAGAATACAACCTGACACCCTGTGGGTCAGGGTGTTGGTAGCAATCTGATTAAATGGTGGCTGCAAGTCCTCCTGGAGTGGCAGATGTGGCTCTGTTGAAGCAGTGATCCTGTAGAAAGGTGCAGCCCCCCACTGAAGGTCCAGTGGAAATAGGTGGGCCTGATCTTCCCCTGAGAATCCAGTGGAGAAGGTGGCTTGTTCCAATATCTCATGTTTTTATCCAGGTAGAAAGGCTTGGCTCCTCCCCCCGGATGGAGCATTTCCCAATGGGATGATGTAATTTTATCAGCGAGACTCAATGGCCCATGAGCAGAAGATCTGTCCCTGGAGGGAAGATGGGTCATGGAAGAGATAAAGAAACTGGGCTGGCAGGTTTCTTGTCAGCTGGCCCCTTGACCGAAGATTACCCCAACCCCCACCCCAGTTCCAACAGATGGTGATAGAATACACTTTTTGGTTGCATTTTGCACTGCAACCCATATCAGGATGTCAAATTGTAAATCTCTTGGTGTGTGGCTGTGCAAGGGCTCTTGCTTTACAGAAGTAAAATGCAATATAGGATATGAGAATAATTCACATAATGGACAATAAACTCTGAGAGATATGTGCAGCACAACAGCTTTGAAAGAAACTTTATAGTTTGAGTAAAGTTGGTACAGCCTGATACAACTCCAGCTGATTTGGGAGATGCAGTTATCTGGTAAACTAAACTTCAACAGATTTTTTTTTTTTAATTAGAAGTTTAAATATTTTAGACAGAATTCTGTTTTTTCCTGCCTTCAGTAGGTCTGGTAACTCAGCACATAGTGTCTCTGTACCTCAAGTTCTTTCCATAGAAACAGATTTTACAAGAGACCTCAGTGACTTCATTGTGGTTTCACATGCATGAAGAACATTGTACACAGGTGTAGTTCCTCTTCAGACTCCTCTGATTGACAGCTTAAGTTTGAAGGCAAATGTATGAAAAGGAGATCAATAGACATTTAGACATGTGAGTTAGGATTAAAATTTATGCTTAAATATCTTTCTTGATATGGCCTTGAGTGAAAATGAATGTTATATGAATGCATTTATATAGATTCATCCATTATAGTAACATGTTTTAATTTTATTATTTAAGATACTTAAATTTAATTACAAATAAAGTCCTTTCAGTTGGTGTAGATATTGCTGTTAGCCCACTCCTCTCTAGGGACAAATTAGGTCACCTGTATAGTGCTGTTTGTAGTGCGAACAGGAAAATTATCCAAACAATGCAGGAACTCCGGAGAGTCTGGAATCACTGACTTTGTGTATGTAACTTCTTAGCTATTGCTTAAAGCAGAAGCATTGCAAAAATCTCCCTAGTGAGTTATGAAGTCAAAGGCAAGTATAGTTTACCCATTTCTATGCCAAAATGTATTGCTTCATTTGATGTGCATAAAGCTAGACTAAATTTCATGTTTAAGAATATTTATGCCTCCACTGATAGACAGATTAGGCTTTTTATTTCTTCTTGTGCCTGTCAAATCAAATGAAGTCTTCCAAAGTCTTAATTTTGTCTGTATATATTTCTTTTAAATGAGCTGTCATTAGACACTGCTACCTAAACTGAGAAGCTCTAAGGCTGTAATGCAAAATCTGCAGCATCAGGTTAGTTTCTCTTCACACAATCTGCTTGTAGAACACTGAATCAGAGTAAAAACATGATAAAATAAGGACTTGTGAGAGATAGAAACACTAGCAAAATGCAAAGATTGTGAAATAGAATCTGGCCTCCACTCATCAGTCTTTCAGCCCAAAGTAGCCAATGTATCTGGATGCCAGAAATCTCACATGGCCCAACTCGAACTTTAGGATTGGTGACATTGCTAGAAAATTGGGGTGTTGTAGCAAAGAAATCCAGAAGAATTTTAAAATTAGTAAAAAGCCTACACTTCCTCTGACAGAATTGACAGCTTTGATTAAACTAGTTTATGCTGAGAGTAGCTAGTAAATGAATTGAATCCTTCCAGGGCAAACCAATCTGAGCACGCGTGTGTGGCTGTGTGTGTAAATTGTATCTGAGTCACAACTCCCTTTTAGTTTCCCATAATATTCTTTGAGGACATTTGGGAAGAAATTGTTAATTGTAAGTCACTGAGAGCCACAGGTCATCAGATAAAATTTCAGGGAGATTGTATCAGACAGTAGAGAGATCCTTCCAAGCACAACTTCAGAGAAAATTGTGTGAACCTAGCAACCAACATGTTTTCCTGTGTCTGTAGCTCACAGGGCAGGATTTACAACAGACAGGGAAGAACATGAGACAAGAACTTTTTTTTTTTTTTTTTGCCAGAAAGCCTCACTAGCAGTGTAATTTGTGATGTGGTTTATTGTATTTCTCCTTTATTTTCCCCTGTGTCTGCTCTTGCAGTGAATGAAGTTTTATGTTTTGAAAAGGCTCTCAACTGGTAGTTTTAATGACCTTGATCATAGTGACTACAAAAATGGGATGACAACACTCGATCTTTCCTCTTTTAATAAAAAAGTAACTTAAATGAAAAATACTTTTGATGAGAGCAGAGTCCTTTTCTCCTTCATCAAATTTTAGTGTCAGCTCAAGTTTGCAAACAGGATGATTTATCACTGTCCATCCTATGATATCTAAATTCAAGAAGACTTTTCTCTGCTTTCAGGTTCTCAGAAAAGGGTTTTTTTTAACAATGGCCATTGAGTAGGTTTACAAAATCCTGTTTCTGATCACAGCTAAATTACTGGTGGAATATTTCAATGAGCAGCATAAGAAAATGCTGAATTCCCTTTAAGCAATTGCTGCGGGTGGGAAACGTTAATCTCCTTTGTCAGTAATGTGAAGACGCAATAGATATTCAACATTTTTTTCAGTAAAGTGGAAGGATATTTTCATTACTGGCCTCCCAAGAGCTTGTTCCTGTTTTGATTTCTTGTTTTAGTAATTATTTCTCTAAATGTGTGTAGATTATGCATGGAGCAATCTCTTCATTCTGCAAAAAGCTGAGCAGTGACACATCCTTTTTGAACAATGCCTTTTTGGCCTAGCAGGAAACTAACTTTTTACAACACTTGTCCTACCTAACAGGAGCCTTCTTTGAGTGTATTTTTCTCTTTGAAAATAGTTGGTAAATCATCAAATAATTTGACACTTGTTCATTGAAGTCATTGAGCTGTGCTGATCAGTGTGAGCTGAAATTAGGCACTCTGTATTTCATGATTGTCTCTAATGCATTTAACCTGCATATTTGTCTGCACCTTCTGCAAAGGTGCTGCTTCTCAGAAGCAGTGCAATTTTTGGAGACATCATTTTCAAAACATCAAGGCCTTTTCTGCTCAGGAAGGAATCACAGAGTATCTGGAAAGATAAAGGCAGTTTTTCCTTTTCTTTGGAAAGATTGTCTGAAGTTTTTTAGCCACTTTGCAGGAAATGTTTCTCCCACAAACCCACGGGTGGGAACTTAGGTTTCTCTGGTGTTTTGTCAGATGTTGTTTGAGCCGTGGCAGCTGAGGATAAGGCACTCAGCCCTTTGGTTAGGGGGATGCAGTAGTGACCAGGTGTGATGCTAATCCCATAGCTCCACTGCACTCTTTTGAACCTAAAACCTGAAGAAATCACTTTGTTCGTGGTGGTGGATCTTTGGAAGACAAAGGAACCTCAAAACAGTCACATGCAGCTCATTAGCTGTTCATTGCCCTGCAGCATCTTGGCATCTGCTGTGTTCTGTTTCACTGGGGCTACATCAGTGCCTTGGAAAGGAAGGTGCTTGTATTTGCACTGCCCTTTAGGTATTTGTCTCTTTTGATTCTCTAATGCAGGATCAGAATGGTCTTGTGACTCATGACTTCCCCTTGATTTCTCCTAGGAATATTCATTACCTTATACACCACAGTTTGCACAATGCAGCACTGAATTCTATGAAGAACTTAATAAATGCTGCAGCCAGTGCCCTCTAGGTAGGTTATAATTCAAACTGTTACTTTACACAGCCAAATTCACTCAATTTTCAGAGGATCATAGTGTATTTAGATTATTTATACATCAAAAGTGCATCAGATTTTTGCTGTTGTAATGCATTCTTCGTCAAAGACAACGAAACACTATGACTGCAAAACACCTGCAAAAGAGACACACTGTCCGTCAGAACTGGAATCCTCCTACAAGGTTAAGGCTGGGGCTTATCAGGAGGTAGATTCTGAGCTTGTGTAAGCACAGCTCTTCATGAAGTTTTCATTAAAGTAATTAAAGTAATTTTAGGCAACATTGTAGGGGAAGAAACAGCTCACTGAGGGAATTACAAATATAAGGCAACACAGACCCAAGCCCATTAATAAAAATTAGTATTTTAAAACAGAGCATGAAGTAAAGCTTAGTTTCTGAACTATGATCTATCACTTATCTAAGGGGCTTTCCACTGGACAGGTTAATCTCTCATTGCTCATTAAGGGAGTTTTTGTTGTCTTTTACTGTAAATCTGACATTTGCAGAGCACAGACTGGAGACAGGACTGAAGACACTGTCTGCTCTGAGCTGTCATGTCTTACACTCCAGGGGTGATTATAAGTGATTTGTAGTTAGCCAAAGTCATTCTCTGTAGGTTTTGGGATTGTTGTTTTTGGGGGGGATAGTAATGTTCTTTGGAGATTTTGGTAGTAGAGTTTTTGCAACAAGTTGCAACTATATTTTTAGATACAGCAGAAACACCTGCCTTTTTTTTTCTCATTACATGCTGAGCAAAGAAAATCTGTCTCCATAAAAGCTGAGTGTCTGTCAGATCCGGAAGTTTAAACAGGAAATCAGCATTTACTGAAACGGCTGCAGTTTCTTGAATTAACTGAAATGATCTAGATAGATCTGTCAAACTTCCTTTGTTCTTGACAGATGAGAGATGACAATTCATGGGTAAAACTTTTCTGTTATGTAGTGTTCAGCACTAAATCAGCCTAAATCATTAGCAGGATGTAAGGTGCAGAATGTAATGCTTCAATTAAGTACAGGGAAAAACCAAGTCTTTGGAAATGATTCATTTGGCTCACCTCCAGGGCCTCTTCTTTTGAAAAACAGATTCTCCAAGCAGCTCTAAAATTTTTTCAGTGTTATTACTGCTTTCTGAGTATGTTTTCCAGGATATTTTTGTAAAGGATATGAGACATAGACTTTTATCTTATTTCTCTGTTAACATGAAAAGGAAATCGCAACTGAGGTCTTTTCCTTTCTCAAAAATGTGTATGTTGGAACTCATATTTACATGCTCTCACCACTGTACTAAACTGTTGGTGGTAAAAAGCTTTGGAGAAACTACCTTTGATAGCTTTTGCTGTTTTGACTTTGTCTGGAATGCCAGTAGTTTTAGAAACTCCCTGCTTGGCTGTTAGGGATGGCTGGAGAGGTGAGGGACAAAGTGTGAGCTTGTGTCCCTTTCATAATGAGAAGTGGTGAAGTTCTAATTCAGGACTATTTGTGATATTAATTGATCCTGCCCTCTCCACTCACTGCCTGTAATAGCAGAAAGGGTCTCACCCAGCCACATCATTCTCGCATGTGCCTGACTTTGGGTGTGAAGCCCCTCCATGTGTTCACCACAGAACAGCTTCTGCAAAGGGAAAATATTTGGTTTATGTATTGTGGTAGCTGCACCTAAGTATGTGCTGAGAGGTTTTGTTCAGGATTGAGGATGCCTTGTTTTGAATGTGGCTGGAATTCACTGAACTGAATGTAGCAAAAGGGGTCAAACATGGGTGGACATAAAACAGACTTTCCCTGTAAAGACATGCAGTCCTCTAGATCAACACTTGCTTGATATATGATACCAATCTGATAATGTCAGTGAAGGGAAGGGGCTCTACAGCTCGGAATGAAACTTAATTCCTAGTAATCTTTTCCAGTGAGATGCTTTCTGTTTTGGTTTGGATTATTTTTCTTTTAATAGGTCAGTATAGGACAGTTACAGTCACACTGTGGATACCAAGTGCAGCCCGTGCAGACCTAAAACGTACACAGCGATCTGGAATCATTCTCCACAGTGCTTTGCCTGCTCACCACCCTGCAGAAAAGGTAGGCTTGGATTAGTAAAGAGTCTTGCTCAAAGACTGGGCTTGGTTTAACCTTATCTTTTTTCCTAAGAAAACCAGGTGATTTTTTTTGTCAATCACTTGTATAGTCCTCATGCTTTTGGAATCCATAAGATTTAGGGATAGGAATCAAGGAAAAATCTTGCAGGGAGCCCTGGCCGTTTTTCTTCTTAAGTTCTAAAAATGAGACACTGATCCTATATTATTAAAAACTAAGGCACTACATCACTAAGATATTCCAAATGTCATTAGTAGAATAAGTTCCTGCTTAAGGTCCCATCAAGAGACCTTAAGATCTGACTTGGACACGGGTAAATGGACAATTACGTTTCCAGCATCCTGTCATTTCTCATTTTGTCTGCTGGTGTGACAATAGCAAACATGGGTTGTGATATTCCTCTCTTATTTATTTTGCAAAGCAGCAGCCAGTGAGAGCACACTGGATCTGTTCACTGAAGTAGCTTAACAGTACATAAAGCAGTACACTGAACCAACACCTGTACTTTGGGCTAATAGATCACCTGCATTAACTAACTCAGTCATGCTGTTCTCCATCATTTCTAATGGAAATTGGCATTGAACATTATATACTTGATTCACTTAGAAGTAAGTTTTAGGGATACAGTCTAAGTTGAAAGGACCTTTGGTCTCATCTAAACAGATAATCTTACAAAGCTGGTAATTATAATATGAAAATGTCTGTAGTAAAATCTCCAAACACTTTAAATACAGTGACATGATCTGCACAGACTGAAAATGTCAGTGTGGTCCCCAGGTATGGCAGTGGTGAACACAAATGGCCATGTTTGGGGTTATGACAAAATATAACACAACTGCATGTACAGAGTTTTAAGTGTGCACTTTACAGGCACAAATTTCTCCTTGCCTAGAGAGAAAAAACTCTTCTGAAAACGTAGACTGTGGGGCATAAAACACATTTGGTTTATGGTGCTATACAAGCCCAGAGCTTGTATGTGAACATCACCTCATGTTCACTTGAAGGACTGCAGGCTGTGATTTTAAATGTTGCCAATGACATTTTGCTTTATTCTTGTTTTAAAACCAGGGCTTGTACAGAATCAAACATGCACTAGGTCCCAGGACAGAATCTGTAGCTGCCCACCCCAAAAATACTGTGTTTCCAAGCTAGACATCTACTGCGAAGTGTGTAGAGCACATAAAAAATGCGACAGAGGTTACCGGGTTTCCAGAAGAGGTCATTTGATTTTGAACACTGTGCTTACTGAACACTTACCCTGGCCGAATTCTCTAAAGCTGTGCATTCTTTTTACGGTTTATTTTAACATTCTTAGCAAGTAGGTACTAACCAGAGTAACAGTATTCTCCAGAGGTATATCCAAAGGGACAACATGTTGAAACTTCTTATTGTCATATATCATAAAGTTCCCAATCCAACTTAATCTTTGTTTTGCTCTTACTGTGTGATTTATTCTGTACAAGTGACTGCCACCCAAGAACACTTAATCACTCCTTAAATCCTTGAAACAGGGCTTCATGTGGAATTTTGGGTACCGTAAATAATGATGACTCTATGCTGTCCTGCAGAATTGATCTGATTTTTATTAGTTGATGGAATCCACCACTGATAAGACATCTGTCTCAAAATGAGAAATAATTTTCAAATATTTGAAACACTGAACATTTTTCAAAAAATAGAAATTATTTGAGAGGATACAGAACTCAACAGTATGGAAGTCAGTCAGTCAGGTGAAAAGATCAGCTTTGCAGCACCACATTTGAATCTTTAGCACCAAACAAACTTATAGCTGGTTGATCTTCTCTTTGGGTTAGGTGCTTCAGGTGAATGTCTTCTGTGAAAGTTATAGGCTGTATTTTTGCACTGCTTCTGTATCACTACCAGGATCTCTTGTAGACCCTGATTATTCATTTTTGTTTCTCACCAGATAAGTAACTGGAGTTTTCCTCTTTGTTTAAAGGGACAGACAGTACAGACACAGAATGCAGACCTTATCCACCTGGCACACTTTCCGCTGAGGAATCCTACACCACCAGCTGCACACCCCATACCGTGTGAGCCAGTGTTCTGTCTAACAGCAGCCTTAACTGTGTAGGGCTTTCTGTCTTTCCTAACTTCTCTTTTTGTCTCTTGCAGTTGTAAATCAGTGGCTGTTTCTGGGAACAGCAGGAATGACACTGTTTGCAGTGACTCAGGAACAGCCACAGTTCTGCCTCACACCATTTTGAACCTACTTCTGACCCAAAGCTCAGCTTCCCACAAACCTGAAATAATAACTCGACCTGTCATGTTAAACTCTGTACCTGACTTGGCCCACATCACTGGTGAGCTTTAACTCATTTAAAATCACTTTTGTCTGATGAGGAGCCAAGTTTGTATTTAGTTCTCAGTGTCTTTCCAAGAGCAGTCATCTGTACCCAAACAGAACCTCAGAAGAGCTCAATTAATTCAATGTGACACTGCTTGTAGTGAGCTGCGTTTTTACCTGTGCATCTGCACTACCCCAGTGCATTCTATGGTGTAAATCTGGAAATATTTCTAAAAAAACCTCCAAAATAGATTATACAAGGCATTTCCTGAGAATTGCTGCTATATCTGGTAGAAAAGGTCATATCTTAGATTCTGGACTGAGCCAAACCTGACTGGGTGAGAGGTCTTTGGAGTCTTCTCCTGAGACAGAAGGTCCTGACAGCATTCCCAGCTGTGGATGTGTTCCAGAAGGCAGAGATGTTTAGGAGCATTTTGAGCTACTTGGCCTTATATGTGACAAACTCTTGCTTGCCCAGAAAAATACCTCTTGTGACCAAGGTGAAAAGTCTGTCTTCACTTTTCAGGAGAGGAGAATTCAATTTTATGAAGTGGTGGTAACTGAAATGAGATCTTGGCATCTGACAATTGAGGCATCAAATGTGAATGTCAGGCATACACAATACTTGTAAATTTAGCTTTTGTAGCCATGGACAGAAACTACAAAACTACCTTTTTCTAATTTGATGCTTTGTTAGATCAACCTGCGAAATAATTTCTTCTTTTTATTTATTTTCAGGAGCAGTAGCAGGGCCATTGCTATTGGTCCTTATAATTGCTATTTTGGGGTATTGCTTAGTTTCAAAAAAAAAAAAAAAAAGGTAAGATTCATGAAGTGAAAACAAGCAAATCTGTAAAAACTGGGCACCTTATTTCCCATTAACCGGAGACTGGTGCTTGATTGAAATTAGTGTCTTAGAAGAAGCCAGCTTGCTTAAAATCTGTCTTGTTCCTCTGACTTTAGGTAATTGTCTAAACATGCAACAGCCTTGGAGTTGTACAGCTGTGCAACAGTTGTGCTTCTGCTGAAGCTTGTTAAATATTTGGTACTTCATTTAAATATTAGACAATTTCAGCAGTTATAACTAAACAGACAGGACTGTGGTTTATTGTCATCAATACCTTTTCTCACTGACACTACAGGAAAAGTGAATTATGAATTATGAATTAATGCAGAGGCATCTCTTTGTTTCCTGGCTAAATTTAAGTCACAAAATTAATACAATACGTCCTTCAATGTTTTCAAACTGAATGTAATAAATGTACATTTGGAGTTTATTCCAGGAGCAGGGGATCACTCAGCCTAGTTTAGGGTGCAGCTGTTGCAAATGAGACAGGTTTGGGTGCTAATAAACTGTCTTTGCTCACTGGCAGCTCTTGTGTACTCTGCACCAGCTACAGAAGCAGATTTGGTGAGTGTCCTCTCTTTCTATCTCTTCCATTTCTTTAGAAGTTATACAGAATCATAAACTCTCACCTAATTACAAGTAGAACAAAACTGCACTGCAGAAAGAAAACTGGAGTGAGAACAGGGTGGTTGGTCCCCAAGCCACGGTGTAAGATGGGCCCACATAATGACCCACCCTCACTTTATGTGAGGCTAAAAACAGCAGTAAAACCCAGGTGGGGTGTGGAAAACCAAATTTGACAGCCTTTGGTCCCTAAGTAATCAGACTAGTGCTGTGGGTGCCTCGTGGAGATGGGTTCATTTTGTTGAACCCCTAGTGAGCTGTTATGAATTGTACTTACACTCATCACTATGCAAATGAAAAAAATCATAGAATGGCTTGGGTTGGAAGGGACCTTAAAGCTCCTCTAGTTCCAATCATTAGTGGTTTCTTTAGCTGCCAAAATACCGACCAGTTCTTTGCTAGTGGGTTGTTTGGTTTTTTTAAAAAAAAGATTAATATTTTGCATTTCTCTGCAAATGTCCCAGCCTTTTACCCTTCCAGAAAAACAGTGTGACAAAAAAGTGAGAGATACAGAATTGCAGAATTCCAGGAGTTCTGAACAGGAGCAACAGCATCCCTTGGAAACTTCTGGGTCCAGCAATAGCATCCTGAATAATCCAACTGGATCTGCAAGCATCAGAGTATTAAGTAAAAAGAACGATGAAAAGAAAAACCCAGGAGGATTTCAGCAGCAACATTCACTTCCAGAAGGTTCTAAATTCCAGAGTGGAGACAGACACTGCTCTGTGAGTTCAGGTAGTAATGATTCTGAATGATCCAGAATCTCTTGAAATTTCGTTATCAATTATGAGTCTTTTTAGCAAAAGTTTAAATGGCAGGATAAAACATGAGTCCTGTTCAGCAGAGAGAAAGTTTCATAACTTTTGAAGAGAAAAAGTGATTGTTTTAAGTTGCCATCCTGAGACAGTAAAGAGAGTTTTCTCAGTGGAGAAACAGGTATTTAGGGACTAGGGGATCAGGTGGTTGGCACTTACCTGCAAGTGGGAGTAGAAGCCAAAGGGTGCAGTAACAAAAGAACATTTGAAATGACAAAAGCATTTGAAATGACAACAAATGGGCAAGGAAATGTTTGCAATCCAGGTCTCTGCATTAATTTTTGTAGTCTTTATTTCTGGGGTGATACATGGATTTTATGGTACCAAAATATTACAGAACCAAGCAGCTTGACTAAATTAAGTGAAACAAAAAGATACTTAGTGTCTATTTTAACAGTAAGTTAAAGAGCTGGATAAAGAATCCAATGCCCTGTTCTGGTTTCATTCTTGTGTGTTTTGTGTTTATTTGACAGAACATTCTGGTAACGGAGGAACGCAGGTGAACGTGACGTGTACTGTTAAATTTTGTAGCCCAGACTGCAGCTCTCAGTGCCCTGAGCAGACTAGTTCAACTAGCAGGGATTATGGACACACTCCCTGTTATTCCCCAACAGGGGAAGAAACCCTCCTTTCAAAAGAAGAAAATGCTTTGAAAAAAGAAACTGAAAATCACATCACAGTGGAAAATGAGGACAATTTACTTCAAGACTTACTTCCAGAAGAAAAGATAGTTCCTCTGGGTATTCAAGATGCTGGGATGAAAACCAGTTAAAGGAAATAACAGATCGTATATTGATTGACTGATAAAATTAATCAAACAACCTCCTGTCTTACAAACCAAAGATTATGGTGAATGTAGCTTTCTTACAGAAATTTGAAATTTCAGATTAATTTTTTCAAGGTTTTTAGTGTCTTCTGTTGCTTTTCAGTTTAAAAGAAAAAGCATACAAACTTTAAAAAATTGAATGGCCAACTCCTCCCTTTCTTCTGTGATGCCCTAAAAGGACCTTTATGAGACTTGAAAAGGAATATTTTTGAACTTTATACTGTTTTCTCCTGAGAGTTCTTGTGATGATGATTTTTATTCAAGGTCTGCTACATGTCAAGAACATGGCTGTGACCACCACTTTTAACAGACTGGAGTTAAATTATTCTTTCAATGCTCAGGAATCATCCATTTGATTTGAATTTTAAAGCTATTGCATTCAGTTTCCTATCCTGTATCTAAGTTGTCATACTTTCCCTCAGACTCTTGGATATTTCTTTTATTATTACAGTATGTTTTTTCTCATTATCAGACCAAATTTCTCAAGTACACATAGGATATCCAGAAGTGAAATCTTATACACTCTTTTTACAACTAAAATTACAACTGTTATGTCTAAACAACAGCATTTCATTGCCTGTACATAGTTAATTTTGTTTTAGAAGGGAAAACCTAGATTGAACTGTTGTTATGTTGGAGTAGGAAGTAAGTTCCTTTTGCTGACACAACTCTACAGTTTGTTACCTTTGCGTTCTGGCTGATGTAACATGCTTCCCTAATTGATCCTGACCTCATTTTTGAGGTAAACCATAAATCCAAAATATTTTCCCTGTGTTCAGTGACTATTAGAGCAGATCCCTGTGATTACCTTTGCCAGACTCACTGCCCTCAGGTGGCAGAGCATCATCTGTAATAAATGGAATTTACTCAAACCTCAGAACCTGAAAATCCTGTTCTCCTTCAGTGCCTGATGATGCTGTAGCTCCAGCCACCTCTTAAAGAAAATTATTGGAGGTTCTTCTTGAATGAAGTGGTTTGGAAGCTAATATTTAGGAACTCACTTCCCATAATTATATTTTACGTCTGTGACTTAACTGTCAGTTGTGGTGGCTGTGTTCAACTAGAATCTGCAATCCAGAGTCTGAATCCCATGGGAGTGAAGTCATACAGTGGCACACAACCCTTGTCTTATGCCATAAAAACACTATTGGACTATGTGATCACTGTGCTTCCCACTGAACTGTCCTAATCTATCTCAAGATAGACACAGTGGTTACTTCTGAAGACTGAGATGTAAAAGGATCTTTTGGAATAACATTTATTCTATTGCTACAAAAGAGTATTCAGATTCTGAAAATACAAATTTAGAACTTCCACAAAAGCTATTTTATTATATAAGCTGTTATTATTTCTGGAACTGAGAACTGACAAACAGGTCCGTACTTCTACTATGAAGAAAGTTCTTGCAAATGTGTGTTAAACTTACACTTGAAGGTAATTTTCAGAAAAGACTTTGAATATAGAACCATTGAAACTACGACAGAACTGAAGGATTTAGACAAGAACATAATTTTTCACAGCACTTTCAACTTCTTGCACTCTAATAATTTCTTTCAGCCAATTTTTTCTCCATCAGCTCCCACTATTGCAGCTATATTGAAGCAGCAAAGGAAGATTTTGGAAGAAGTTGAAAAATATTAGAAAGGAGGATCCTGTTACAGTAGTTTATTTACTGAGTTTTCAAATTAAGGAGCTGTCACAGAGGGAAAATCGAAGTTTTATGTTGAAGTAGAAAAAATGAGCTTGCGTTTGTTTATTTTACTTTTTATAAACACAAACCAAAACACCAAAACCCAAAACCAACAAAAAACCCAACAACAGAGAAGCACATATTTTTATAAATATATGTATTCTCAAGTTTCCTGACCTCTTTTTTGAAGAAAATTAGGATTTCCAGTGCGGCGTTCTCACTGCACAGGCTAGCAATCGCAGCTCGCCCAGCGCGCTCTGTGAGGGTGTTACTGCGGAGCACCGCCTGCGGAGGGCGCTGCCGCCGCTGCTCTTCAGCCTGGCTGCCCCAGGGCCCCGCGGAGGCCCCGGGAGTGTTCCGGCCCCAGCCCCGCCCAGTTTGAGCCTATTTCCGTGAGGCGGCGCGGAGGCCTCGAGAGTGTTCCGGCCTCAAACCCGCCCAGTTTGAGCCTATTTCCGTGAGGGCGGCACGGGGGCCGCGGCAAGGCCCGCCCATGGGGCGTTACCGGGGCCCGCCCTCAGGGGGCGGTGCCGCCGCCCCATCGATCACTCGACGCTCCCGTACTCCGGCGCGCCCCCGCGATCGCCCGGCGCGCTCCCGCCGCCCCTCGCTCGCAGCGCAGGTGAGTCCGGGGGTCCCGAGGGGCTCCCGAGGTGGCCCCAAGGGGGCACGGGGGGGACTTGGGGGATCCCTACTCCGCT